>JAVCKT010022852.1:19405-39238 GCA_032273925.1 Rhynchotus rufescens
ACAAGAGTTTAGGACATAAGCAAGGGTCCTGTATCCCAGCAATAATTGGGTTTACAGAAGAAACTTTGGACTTGCCCATGTGCTCAGGCTTGCCCATGTGAAAACAACTGAGAGCTAATCAGCAAGCAGGAATCTTTTCAGAAAGGCTTTAGCCTTCAGTGAACCCAAGATACCTGGTACTAACTTGAACTCCACTTTCTGGCTACCTTTTGGCAGGATGAGCACAAAGCACTAAGTGTTGGTGTGAGGGCCCCAGGAAGGCAGGGCTGTGTCCTCTGGTCTTTGGGAGCCCTGTCAGTCTGTGACTTCCATCCAATATCTGATTCAGTCATGTTAGGAGCAGGGGCTGTTCCCCTCCTGAAGTCACCTGCACCGCTTCCCATGAAGATATGAAGGTGCTATGACTTTATCTTCTGTGTGATAAGACTTCTGACCTTATTCTTCTGTGTGATAAGACTTCAAAATAATTCCCCATCTTACATCTGGGGAAGCTGAGGCATAGAGCCATGCCCTGCTTTGTCCATGCAGGCAGTACATGCAAGATCTGGGTGGAACATCTTCCAAGACCACCTTTTCCTCACATGCTGTCAGGCAGAAGAAATATATTTTAGGGTACTGTGTTGGTTGCACCCATGGTTCCTAGACAATTGTGCTGGAAAAGAATGAGAGAGGTCTCAGTATGTGATAGTATTCTTTCATTACCCAGTCCTTTCTGCTGCTTGAAATTCTCTATCTGGCCCCCTCAGAGAGAAGTTGACAGTGGAAATGGGTGCAGTTCTGAGGAAAAGCCAGCTATGGAAATGTGCCCCTGCCTTTTTCCAGGTGCTGAGACATCTCCCTCTTTAGTTTTCTGGCTCCAGCAGGTTCACAGGGTCCTGTAACCCTGGGTGAATCCCACAGATTGAAGCATCTCTCCCTCCCAGCTGCCAGAAAAATGTCAATGCCACCAAACACAAGCAAACCTCAATCATAGGAGAGTTTTAAGGAGAAGCAGTTTAAGCAGTTAAAAGACCTGCCAAGAAGAACTAGTCATGTGCACCTGTGAAACCTTGCCAAAGACCTTTGGTAACTAGGACATCTGTGAAATGATTTGACACTGATGAAACAGAATTTATGGGAAAAAATGCCTTAGATATGAGACCCAGTCCCATCTTTTGGAAGATGTAGTACAAGTGCCAATACAACAGATGAGTTAAACTGTGAAGCTGCAGGTTCTAGTCTATATGTTCTTGCATGGATATATAGACCTTGTAACAACACTTTTAGTTTGGGAGCGGATTAAATTGACCAAACTGTGAATTTAAAAAAAATGCATAACTTTTTTTTTTTTTTTTTTTTGGTCATATCACTGAACCCTTCTGCACTTCTCTTGATGTGTTTGCCAGGCAGGTGTATGTTCTCCAGTGATCTTTAAAAAGCTTAGTTGGCCAAAATTGGTTATTAAATAACTTTCGTACATATATTTGATAGTGTTGTACAGGACAGTGGTGTCATACGAACAGAATGAGTCCAAAACAGAACTACTTGGATCATTAGTTCTGCTCCTTTTTTTTTTTCTGAAATGATTATCTAAAACATTTCTTATTTTACTCAATTCAGAGGCATGTCTTCCTTCTGACACTGTTCAACACTCACAGTTTTTCCTGTCTGATCTTCAGACACATCTGTGTCCTGTCTCTTCTTGCCACATCTAAGCTGAAACTCCTTAAAGATCTGTGCAACTCTTCTTTAAAGTATCTGAGGAAGCTGGTTGGATGGATGGATGGATGGATGGACGGATGGATGGATGGATGGATGGATGGATGGATGGATGGATGGATGAGGGGGAAGCTGTGGATGTTGTCTACCTTGACTTTAGAAAGGCTTTCGACACCATAACATCCTCATGGGGAAGCTCAGGAGGTGTGGGTTAGATGAGTGCACAGTGAGGTGGATTGAGAACTGGCTGCATGGCAGAGCCTGGGGAATCATGGTAAGTGGGGTCAAGCCTAGCTGAAGGCCTGTGGCCAGTGGTGTCCCATGGGGGTCAGTACTGGGCTGCGTACTGTTCGGCTTGTTCAATAGAGATTTGAGAGTCCTGGCTGACAAGTTAACCATGAGCCATCAATGTGTCCTTGCCGCAAAGAAGGACCGTGGAATTGTGGCCTTGTGTGCATTAGGGGTGTTCGCAGAAGGCTAAGGGAGGGGATTCTGCCCCTCCACTCAACTCTGGTGAGGCCACATCTGGAGTATTGTGTGCAGTTCTGGGCTTCCCAGTACAAGAGGGATGTGTTGCTTCTAGAGAGAGTCCAGGGGAGAGCAACAAAGATGATTAAGAGACTGGAGAATCTGTCTTATGAGGAAAGATTATGTGAGCTGGGCCTGTTTAGACTGGAGAAGAAAAGATTGAGAGGGGATCTGATCAATATGTATAAGTACCTGGGGGGAGAATGTAAAGACGATGGGGCCAAATTCTGCTTGGTGGTGACCAGTGACAGAACAAGCGCTAATGGGTAAAAAATAAAACACAAGAAGTTCTGTCTCCATGTAAGAAAGAACTTCTTTACTGTAAAGATGACAGAGCCCTGGAACAGGCTGTCTAGAGAGGCTGTGAGTGAGTCTCCTTCACTGGAGATCTTCCAAACCTGCCTGGATGCCACCCTGTGCCACGTACTCTAGGTATCCCTGCTGAAGCAGGGGAATTGGACTAGATGATCTCTAGAGGACCCATCCAATCTCAACCATTCTCTGATTCTGTGATTTGGGCTGAACACTGAGCAACATCCAGATAATTCGGTACCATCTAACTCTCCTGTGTTTTGTCCTTCCTTAGATCATTTGCACTTACGCAAAGAGAATATGAAATGGAAGGACTCCTGAATCTAAATGTCAGAAAGACAATCACAGAAGCTGTGATTTTAATGGTATGGAAGAAGTCCCTTGTTCATGGTGCTCTATTATCCTTGAGAGTTTATGCTGAGCAGATATTTGCTCCTGCTATCACCTTCCCACATTTCCTTCGCCAATTTCTATTTTACAGCTTTCCTTAAGTCATATGGGCTGCTTTCCAGCTGTTCTTAGTTCTCTGCTAAATAAAAAATACCGAATTAACCCTATCTGTAAATTGTTCTGCTTTCTCAATGCTTTTGTCCTCTCCATTCTTAGCCTGAGACTCACTATTGCCAGACAAACTCTCTCTATAGCTAAAGCACTAAACTTAATCATTTATCTTTGTGAACAGTTCTGAGTGTTTGAAAACAGCTCATAATTAGCTGAAAATCTTTGCTATGTTTTCCCTGTGAAAGCATGTTCCATTAATTTTGTTGGCTGATATCTTCTTATTTCCTAGGCAAGTGATTATAACCATATTTACTGCTTAGTGTGTTATTGAGCCATGCTATAAATAAACACTATTAGAGAAATCTATATTCAAACCAAATACAATGGTCTTATACCACTTACTAAAGTTTTTAAATCATATTTTGATGTAACTAAATCATATTTTGATGTAACTGTCTGTAACTAGTTGCCATTGTGCTGAGTTTTATACCTTACCAATTTATGCCATAAATTATTGATATTTCTTAACAGCACTATAAAATATTTCATTTTGAAATATTTTCTTTTGTTTTCCAAATGCAGTTTAGATGATACAGCTTTTCTGTAGTACCTTTTTCTGCTAGTGCTCGAGCTGTTTGCTTTTAAGACATTGGCTGCCAGGCAAACACGGTTAGCTTTAATTTTTTGATTAGCCTCAGAAAAATCATATTTTATTGTAATTTTAATGGGATAGTTGTCAAGATGCTTCCATGCCTGTGCTGAGGCACTTTTATGAGCCAGAACATTTGTATTTGTTTGTATTTTAACTATTGGGTTCCTTTCCCTAGCTTTCTGTTTGAATTTGCTTCTCCTACCACGTTACAGCCCTTTCCAGGTTTCATTCTTATGTAGTAGTTGCTACAACTGTCTCTGGCTTTGTTGTTTTCCCATGGGAAGCTCCATTCTCCACCCTTTGGAAGCCATATGGTTTCCACAGCACATTCCTGATCTTCTTGCTCCTCCATCCTGAGCTCCCAAGTCCCAGAGTCTTCTCCAGGAAGCTGAACATCTTGCTACCTCATCTCTGCATCACCAGCTATGCTATCCTCCATTTCTTAGCATCTGCTGCACAGAGCTGACCAAGTGGGTAAATAATAATACCACTATATCCGCAGAGAAAGCCCCAAAGCTTCATCTCCTGTAAGTCCTTGTGAATGGTGATATTCCAAAGAACTCTCCAACAGAAGCACTCTAATTTGTGCGCAGTTTAGTTGGCAGCTTCCCAAAGTTGATACAAAATTCCCCATGGCATTTTGTACCCAGGATAAATTTGAGTTAAGGATTCTCAGTATATTTTATTGGAAAATATAATTTATATAATTTATATAATTTATATAATTTATTAAATTATTTATATATAATTTATTGGAAAAAGTACCAGAAATGCACACAAAATGAAGTGAGCTGATTTTTTTTAGCAACTTCCAAAGAGTGAGTGGTCAATAAGTATCCGACTTTCTCCCTGCCCAAGAAATTACTTCTACAAACAAGACTGAATTGGATGACTGGAGATAGTTTCGGGAAGCAGTGACTTCTTTTGTTAACCATTTGGCACCTGCTCCAAGGGAATGGTAAAAATGATGGAAGCTCTCAGGGTAGTACGTGATTTTCCATAGCCCTGGACTAATCCAGGACAACACATTAAGGGTGATAGAATGAACAAGAGGGGAGGGGAGGAAAAAAAGATTATAGCCAGAAAGGGAGCAAAGTTATCCTGTGTCCTTGTGACCTCAGTGCTTGAAGGACTGCTGGACAATGAGCACAAGAGGAGTGGCGGCGTGCAGCCAGGATGGTGTCAGGACCACTGTGTTTTCTTCCCAGGTTCTGCTGCTCCTTGAGCCATATTTTTGGGCAAGTCAGTCTGTTCTGTTTGTTCCACTGTAATACTGTTACTCAGATCACTGTCTCTGGAGAGAGAGCTTTATGGGGATCTATCATAAACGTGGAGAGTTTTGAGGTCCTTAGATCAGGAAAGCAAAGGACCCTTGTTTAGTGGGCAACTGCACCGAGCAGGGTTCAGGTGACCAGGAGGTGCCCACTAAAAAACAACCATTTTCCACTACCCTCCACGACAATTTAGGCCCCTTAGCCTTGCTGAGTTAGCCGTCGTCCATCTTCACCCCCGTTGCTGCTGCTTTTCGTTTTTTCTCTCACTCTCCCTTTCCCCCTTCGTCTCCTCCTCTCTCCCTTGCTCTGTAGCAGTTTCCTCAGGAGTGTTCAGCTAGCTGACACATTTGCCACAGATGGATGGTGCACACGGAGACAGCTGTCACTCCCGATTTGTGATCGGCTGCGTGACAGCGGGGCTGATGGCTTCTGAAAGGCCGTCTCGCGGAGCACATGCACTCTGACATTCTTCGAGATGAGCCCTACAGACACCTCTCAGTGGACCTCAGGAGAAACTGGCAAGCTAACCATTTCAGCTCCCCACCCCTGAAGCAGCCTGCAGGCTTGAAGAAAGCAAGCACTCTGGTCTGCGCGCACACATGCACACACACGCACGCATGCGCCCACCACCAACGTTGGGGTCATTCTGTACCACAACGGGCCGGCCAGGTCGCAGCTCCACTGTTTGCTCCTGATGCCAATGCCTGAAGTGAGGAGGGTTGAGATTTGTTAGAGGGAAGTTCACCAGCAAAGCTGCCCTTTCTCCCTTTCCTGCCTTTTTAATTGGAGAAGGGAGGAATATGGGTCCCAGTCTCATTCTTCTGGAGCGGCTCTCTGTGTCAGAACTCAAGTTCCTTCCTCACAGCTAGAGGTCATAGACTATGCAGCACTTACCTCTTCAGGCCTCTGTCTTGTCCATCGCTTATGACTGCCCCCATTACTTGTGATGGTCTCCATCACTAGTGGACATCCCTACCAGGATGGGCCCACAGCAATATGGAAATTCCCTCTGCAGGCAGGGGTGTTTGTCCAAACCTGGAATTGTATATTGAGGTGGAAAAAACTGTCCCAGTGGAGTTCTGTCATTTCCTAGGGTGATCCCTCTTACCAGATTGAAGCCGGCTGCATATGTAGGGCTGACTTCTTTGAGAACAACACCCTCTGCCCTTAGTCAAACTCACAGTTTTAGGTGCCAATGACCCATATCAATTCTTAGCACTTAAACATCGATATTTGAATTTTCAACTCCAAGGGTTTTAACAAAACCCTTCTGTTGTGACTTTCAGTAGGACATAATAAAAACAGCAACAGCGGATATGGTCTTTAGCTCCTGGCAAAAAGACAAAATTTTCCAGACGCTAGATTCAATAAAGAATGGAACTCTTCCTGACTTTGGTCCTCAAGCAGAGAAAAAGATTCCTTCCAAAAATGGTATACTCAACTGCTAAATTGCCTATCTATCTGAGTTGAAAAAGGTTGTCATCATGGAAATAGGTCTTCCCAAAAGGAAAAGAAAAAGTATGATTTCTTGGAAAACAAAGCCCTCTGTATTTAGTCAAGCTAATCTAGAGCTAGATCCAGAAAGTATCAATGGGGCTGTTTTGGAATTCAACTCAAAATTCTGAGTCAATATCCCATGTTATAGAAGAACCCTGTAGCTGTACAAGGTCATGCCAAACATCCTTCAAACATAGTTTGTGGATGCTCTTCAAGAGTAGAAAACCAGGGGAGAAGACAAAAGCAGAGCAAATATAAGCATGTCTTGTTTGGGTGCTTTCCCAGCCTCCAACCAGTAATAACTACAGGACTTTCTGAATCAGATACGATTTCTCATTCCAGCAGTGCCTGACTATGCCTGTTCATCCATTCCATTCCAAAGATGGTATGAACCATTAGCAGGTAAATTAGCAGAAAGATTTACAAAACTGCAAGAGAGTTACCTGGATTGTTTCAAACCTTCACTCCTGTTTTCAACCCCCTGGAGCTGGCTGAGTGTGTTGTGTAGGAGCCTGCCCATCAAAACAGAGAGAAAGTGCATGACTGCACAAGGTTTCAGCTTTTCTGGGTCTTTCAGCAGCAGGAACTGGGTCTCCCATTAAGCTAGTGTTGAAGGCTGTGCACTTGTTTAAAATGTATTAACGCACTTTATGGAAAATGGATTGCAGGCACAGAGTTTACGCTTCAGGTATGTCATCTTTGAGCTTTAAAGTTAAATGCAATTCTGTTATCTTTTTAAGCATACTTTCAGCTTAATGGGATCTCATACCAAGATGGCATCAGTGCTATGAGGGAGACCTCTATACAGGCAGGGCAGTCCTCCTAGGAGGAAAGGTGGAGCATTTACCTAGGAGCATTTACCTCCTCCACAGAGAAGGGCATCCCTGTGTATGACAAAATATTAGGAAAGTAGGGATGCAGTAAGGATCTCTAGTGCCAGAACTGCACCTTCAAGACTGTTGAAAATGCCATGGAACAGCCAAAGAGGTTGCACCCAAACACAGTTGACACAGTGAGGAGGAAAAATGCTACTATTTCACTCTTGATAAGAGATTGACAGAAATGAAAAGATCTTGCCCCCACCACTGGAATAACTGACCTGTACCTTTTGACCAAGCCATATCTAAATAGAGCTGCGGTGAGCCCTCCTGAGTCATAACAGCAGTGGCCATGAGATGACTGTTCCTTTGCAGGAAGGAAGAAGCTGGGCGCTCTTACAAGGTCTCAGGAAGCTCTGGAAGTTGGCTGACAGCCCCCAGGCTGGCCTGGCACACACCAGTGAAGATTCTGGAGACTAGTGACCCAGGGTCACATCCTCCACTCGAATGCAGTCATCTTTAATGAGGCTGAGGAGATCAGCAGTTTTGGCACTGTCCTGGGCTAAGAATGACCCATGGTCTCCCAGAAGATCTCAGATCAGGCAATGGACATTGCAGGACTTTCCATTTGAGATCCTCAGAAAGAAAACGGGTTGCCTAGCCAAAAGCTCTCTTATCTTCAGCAGAGTAGATGCAAGAGCTCCAAAGTAGAAGAGATCAACTCTGATGAGTCCCAGGCAGCAGTCTTTACCCTTCTTTAGCCTTCTACATAGGCTTTTCCATTCAGACCCTTCCATGTAGACATGCTACCAAACTGACTCTTGGCCCTTCAGCTCTAAAGCTGATTATGAGGGAAGCCTTGCTGATGCCCTCCTGGGGTTCAACACCAGATGCCATGTAATTAGATGGTCCCATTAGATCCCACCTCAAAGCCAAATTCTTTCATATTCATATCACCTGGAGATGGATGTCCACTATCCCATACTCAGGCATAAGCATATCCAAGGTTCTAGAATAATTTTTAATTAAGTAGTGGAACACAATGCTCTTGGGTGTTTTTTTGTTTGTTTTTTCAGATACTTTTGAAGGTTGTGGAAAAGCAGATCAGAAAGAGATTTGCAATCAAAAACCTTAAGCCTTGTGAGGACATTATTAGTTCACTGGCAGTGGCCCCTGCATGCAGAAAAATGGCATTCCAGGACAACTCAAATTGGATTATTCCAGGAAGGGAGAGACAGTAAATGAGAAGAGAGCATTCAAGGAAAATGTTTAGGTTTTGAACATTAATGACAACAACAACAACAACAAAAAGAAATATGTCTTTGTTAAAAACAAGAACCCATAACTATGGAAAGAGAGATAAGATTTACTGTACTAGATCGAGTCCATTAGAAGGTGGCATGAATTCTGCTCTGTTCTCTAAAGAAGACTCTGGGATTATGAGGGTTGTCATCACCTTGGTCTCATCTTTCTGAAACGAGGTCTGCTTGGTAGAGATGACAAGTCACCTGTATGCCTGCTAGGAGAGAGAAGTCACAGTGCTGGAGTCATGATTCTTGTGCTGACCCAGAGGCATCGATTGTGCTGTGCTGTTCAGCAGGAGCTCCAGCCCCACTCCAAGTGGGGAACAGATGCACCATGCTCAGCAGTGGTCTCAGGCTAGCTAGCAAAGGCATAAAAAGTAAGAAGAGAAACACAGAAATGGGCCTTTCCATGCGGAGCTGAAAGATGAGGGCAGAGGTACAAAGGGCAGAGAAGTCACCAGGTAGAACATGAAGAGGCACCAGGTGAACATGAAGAACATGAAATAGAGCTTTTACACCTAAGTTGCTGCCTGTTTCCTGTAACCCGATGTGCAAACTGCTGCTAAGAAAGCTTTTGGCTTTTCGGCTCCTGCTGGAGAAATGTCCTCAGTTCTTCAGAGACAACTGGTAGGTGTAACAGCCTCCCTGTTGCTCTTATTATTCCTGTTAAGAGTGCTAGCTGTGACACATGCACACCTCTGACCATCTGCCATCAACTCTTGGCCTCTTTGGACAAGGTTGGGAAGGGAAAGGTGACTTCCCTGATCCCAGACACTGAAGAAAGCTCAGGACCCCAAACCAGGAGATGCAATTTCAGGTGCTTTGCACCAGCTTGGTAGTCCTGAATCCTTTGGGAGCTTGGCCCGAGCCTGACTCAGAGAAGCCTGGCTCATCATCCAGGTCTATTGATACTGCAATAACATCTTTTTTTTTTTTTTTTTTATAATAACTCTTAGCTTGCAAAGCGCTCAGGGATGTGGACCACAAAGCCAGTAACAGGGCACAGAGTAGTCAGAACGAGCACCATCTCTGTGGGAGCTGGACATAGTCAGACATGTCAGACCTAGTCAACAAGTCAGACAAAGTTGGAATGAGAGGACTAAACCTGCATAACTGTGACTTCACCTGCAAAAACTCCACCTGCATCTGCTCTCACCCTCTCTCTGCTGGGCCGGCAGCAATGTCCAAGTGCCTCCTCATCTGAGTTTTTGGTCAGACCGGGAAAAACAAAGAAATTTAATATCAGAGTACACAGGACCTGGTAAGAGCTCAGCAAGGGGTGAGCATATGGCCTGGCAAGCTCAGCACATAGCCCAAGATCCCAGAGAGCAAGATGCAGTTGGCACTGTCCCCTCTGGGCTAATGCCAGAAAGACAAGAGACGTGGAGGGGCATTTATGGGGAGAGGTAAATATTTTGCAGCTAGAGACACCCAATTCACCAGTAGGCATTTGCAAAGCAAGGCCATAGCCCCTCACCTGCTCTCCCAGAGAGGCAGGCGCTGGATCAAGGCAAACTTGCCTTCACATCTTGCAGGCCTTGAACAGCACATGAAAGGGAGCTGCTGGGAGCCACAGATAATAAAAGGAGAATAGCGAAAGTTTGGGTCAGACAGGGATTTCTGGCTGGTGGGTTTTACACTGAGAAATTCTCTCTGTCTCTTTCATGGTGATGAAGATCCTTTTAATTTTCTTCCCCTTTCTCCTCTCCTTCTCCTTTTCCCCTTTTGCCAGGCAGATAGCTGGGAGCTGCGGAGCATGTGATGCTATCTTCCATATAGGGGCAGGAGCAAAGCAAGACCAACTGATGGACGCCCTAGGGCCAGACTTGCAGACAATATATAACCTACTGCATGATCTAAAACGCTTCCCGCTTTCACAGAGTGAACATCAGGCAGAGCAGAGAAGCAGAGAGAGAGCAGGAGTCCTGCTTTCAGGTAAGCCCCTTGTCTTTTCCTTTGCTGTCTCGGGGAGGGGGCAAAGCGTCAGACCCACTCTTCCTCTGGAGGAAGGCAGCAGCGTGTGAGGTGTTTTGCAGACAGACTAAACTGTGCAGTTATTATTATTATTAATGGACTTTTTAACCCCTTTGGGGTAGGCAATGTATGTATAAGCCAGCAGAAGAGTTCAGGATGGGCAGCTGAGATGGTTGGGTCCTGCCACAGTTCAGCCTCAGCACCTCTCCTTGCAAAAATACACATGCTGAAGAGCATCTTTAGCTGCTGCCGTTTTGTTTTTTCCTTATCTCTTGCTGCCAAAGTTTGCCTGGGCTTTACGCAGTGCACTGCTCCTGCTTGGGCTGTTCTGAATTATTTCCCATCTGGGTACTGACCCATTCGATCTCTCCAGTTCAGAGTTTTCCTAATCCTGCCTTTTATCAAAACAATACAATACACAAAACAATATCAAACAACTTTAAAAAGCACTTCTTTTTTTTTCCTAAGCCTAAAGCCCTCGGTACCTGACTGGATTCTCTCACCTTCATGTGCAGGAATTTACTTTGCAAAGAAAACTGTTCCTAGCCCGGGCTGAATGGGGACTTGGGCTGGAGATAAAGCGGCAGCAGATGCTAAACAAAGCACAACAGGCGGGTCTTGTGTGTGTGTGTGTGCGGGGAGGGGGGCCGCCGGGGTGCCCAAACCCCGGCGGTGCCTCCTGGGGTTTTTCTTATAGCACAAAGCGATCCTCACCGCGAGGGCAGAGACTTCATGCCTGGGATATTTCATGTCCTGGTGAAGGGAAAATATTCCTAGCTACAATGTAGTGTCTGTGTCCATGCGTTATATTGGGTTTTCTTCTCGTGATGTTCACTGGGGTATAAAACTTTGCGGGGGAGCAAGGTGGGATAGGAAAATGGAAGAGCCCAGGCTGTGTTTGGCTTTGGGAAAGCTTAGCAGCCTTCCACAAACTTGAGCAAGCTTGCGTGGTCCCAGGTAAGGCGGGTGGGTGTAGCTCCAAACGGACTAAAATTGGATGAAATCTTAAAAATGAATGTTTTAGGGAATTTCCGTTTGCAATTCCTTGTTATACACTTGATAAAAACTGTTCTGTGGGCAAAGGTGAGGAAATGCTGAACCTGTGAGGACGCTGGTTCATTCTCTGCATCAGTTTTGCCCTTTGTACACTTTATACAGTCCAGTCCATATTATTATAATTATAAAATATTAGTATTTTCTGTGGTCCTTATATACAGAGGAGTGATCTTTTTTTCTTTTTCTTTTTTTTTTTTTTTTTTTTTTTTTTGAGTCAAAATTCAGCCATAGAGAGTATCTAAATAATGACGAGAGGGAGCCCAAGAAACCTGTGACATTAAAGCAGAGCTAGCTTTGTGAGCAGCTCCAGCATTGTGGGGTGATGTGGGTTAAAAGGGCATGGATGCGTTCATGCCACGTCGCAATAACACTGCGGGAATGAGCATAGTGGGAAAGGGAAATGCTTGCGTGGGATCTTCTGTCCTGCTTGTTGCAATGGTGGAGCTCCACAAATGAATAGTGCTGGGGTTCTGAAGGTGAAGGTCATTGCTTGCGACCAGTTCCCCGTAAGAAAATCCCCAGTTCCACCCCAAAAGAGCTCGGCAATATTTGGGGTAAGGACTTGGGTTTGGATGACACCAAAATGCCTGGAGCCTGAGACCAGCCCCACAAGAGATGTTTGGCAGACAAGAAGAAGGGAGCGAGGGCTTCACCTCCCTCTGCAGCCTTTGATGTGGGGGGGTGGTCAATGTGGAGCTTTCTGCAGTAGAATCAGTGATTTGGGACTAACGCTGCTGGTGTCTCCGCTGCTGTGACTTTTTTTCTAAGTAAGGGTGCCGTTTCTCTGAATTTCCTGGGCAAATGCAGTTCCTCCGAATAGCTCAGTATTGCCAGGATCAGACATTTCAAAAGGACCTGGCAGAGGGCAAGGTGGGCAGAGGGCATGCCCACCATGCCCAGGAAGGGGTTGGGAGAGGACAACAGCCAGTGACTCCTGGTGGTCTGTAGCTGCCATCTCCTGGGCAGTAGAAAGGGAAGGAAAGATGGAGTGCAGGTATTTTTGCCTTTCACAACCTTTCCTGGCAGCAAATGTTCTCAGATTTGTACATCTTTGACCTGTCTTCAGTGCACTTCTGCCTTTTGCTCCTGCCTAAAAGGAGACATACGAAGAAAGAAAGTGAGGAGATGAGCAGACCTGGGCAATGCTGTTCCATTCTTCCTTCCCCTCATGTCCTCCCTTTTCCCTTCTCCTGTAAGATGGAAGAACTACAAGCTGAGCAAAAGAGGAGAACCGGCGAGGAAGTGTGTGCTCCATGTGGTCTAGGTGCTGCAAAGCAATGAGGAGCCATGTGGGGCTGCAGTTAGCTCCTGTCCCGCAGCCCCTGGGCTCCTTCCTGCTTTTCACTGGCTTCCACTCCATCCGTGAATCTCTGGCTGGCCACCCAAGTGGAAACTGGTGTCAAGAATGGCTTGGTCTGTGAAAAGCAGAGCCCGCCTAAAGGGTGCTTCAAACCCTAAAGGGTTTGAGGTCTTCTGAGTGGTAGGCTCCTGCAACCTAAAATTCCAGAGTTGAGTGTCAGCTCCTTTTCTTCCCCTTTTCTTCTCCAATGACTGCCCTTGTGTGAGCCAGCTTGGGAGCGGGGGTCTTTCACAAACAGTGCTTGCATCAGAGGCCCCTAGGATGCTACCCACAGATCACTGAGTTGGGTGTCAAGTCATCGGTGATATGACTGCTCGCCCCTGCCACAGCCCAGGGAGGCAGATTTGGTTCTGGCAGAGGCCATCACAAACTGACGGGCTCAAATGAGCCGGCTTCAAGCTGTCCTCCCAGCCCTGTGGTTATGCACACATAGATGTTGCAGTGATGAGGAGGCCAGTGGAAAGTGTAACTTGTTTTTGAAAGTTTTTCTCACCCCTTGCCATGAGGATATCTTTGGTGCGCTCTTCAGGATGGTGCTTCTGGGCCACCGGCCCTCAGACTTCTCCCCAGTGCCCGCTGGTGAAGCCAGATGAGGCCAGCACATCTGCAGATGCAAGTGCAATTGAGGGTTTTCATGGGCAGAGATTTTAAGGCCCTGAACCCTGGTAATTCCAAGTGCTGCGTTTAACAGGGAGCCCGAGCAATCCCATATCAAACTCGACTTCTCATGTCTGTTTTAAGCTTTTGACAAGCTTTGTTTATCCAAGGATTATCCAAGGAAAGGTTGAAAACGTTAACCCTTAGTGCTAAACCAAACAGTTTTGCTGTATGCTTATGTTCACCTCAAGGGAAAAGCAAAGATGCTGCAGATTTTTCCCTCTTGATATGACACTGGCACAGTCTCCCAATTGCTTTTCTCCTTGTTGCTTCTCTGCCCGCCTTTCCCATGGTCCTGCCATGGGACTAGTCTCAGGGCACTTTCAGCTGAGCTGAAACGCAGTGTTAGCACTGCATGGTCTCCCAGATCCCCAATCAGTTTGAGGCAGAGGTGCTGGTGTTAGTGACTGCTCTTCAGCATGGGGTAGGGGCTATTAGAAACAGGGAGCCATCCACTCTGGTGTTGAGCCCGAGAAAGATTCAACAGTTCATGTTTGCAGAGCAACAGCTAGGCAAAAATTTTAACGCCAAAATATCTTGTTTTACT
Organism: Rhynchotus rufescens; assembly: GCA_032273925.1. Lineage (NCBI taxonomy): Eukaryota > Metazoa > Chordata > Aves > Tinamiformes > Tinamidae > Rhynchotus > Rhynchotus rufescens. The sequence goes on from JAVCKT010022852.1 coordinate 33,584, forward strand.
CCAGAAATTCTGTCCAAAGTTTCTCAACAGCACCTGCAACCTCTGAACAGCCAATAGGGCACCTGCATGTCTGCAAATGTCAGCATTTAACGAACAAGACCCAGCTTAGCATCAGAGCTAAGAACAGGATCCTTATTCTTAGACCAATCTTCTTTCCCTGCTGGGGCGGGATTTTCCTTATACCAGGTACTTTTTGTGCTGGGAGATGGCCTGGGTCGCCTGCCTTAGTTTTCAGGTTATGCAACGTACCAACGGGAAGCCCTAAATGCAGAAGCTGTATATTGCTGCCTGTATATTTGCATTGGGTTGCTTGTATATTATTCACAAGAAGCTTTGTATTCACGTACACAATGTACACAATTTGTATATTTGGATTTGACTTTGTATTTCTGAACTGCTGGAGCAAAATGCTACAGAAGCACTGGGGTTTGTGGTTAGATCTGCATCTCAATCAGCACAGAGGTCATAGCGACTCAGTATTTAATAAGTTATGGCTATCGTGTTATAATGCTTGGGAGAAGAATCCTTCAGATCCCTGCACTAATCTGGGAAGAAAAGCGATCCCAAATGTGATGTGTTTCATCCCAAAGAGTGTGGAGAAGGGTGATATTTTTTCCAGTGACAAGTCACGAGTACAACTGGGGTCCTGAAGGAAGTTCCCTCCATTAAACCAAGGGTTCCCAAATTACTGCTTAGCCTTGCAAATTTTGACCTGGAGTACTCCCAATTACCTCTAAAACAAACAACTGAAAGAATGAGAGAATCAACCAGAAAGCAAGCCCATCTGGAGGAATTAGTAGAGTTCCACTGAGATTTGCAAGGCAGGAATTTAGGATTCACTGATCGCTTTACGGTACTGCTGGAAGTCATCCTGGGCACCACGTCTTTCCTCTGCCAAGACACTCCCTCGGCCAGCTGAGCACTTGAAGGGAATGGCAGAGCACCAACCCCAAGAGCAGGCAAAGCCACCAAGCCCCGCACTATGAAAAACGTTAGGAAGGACTCGGCAAAGGCAGGGAAGCTGGCACAGATGTGTGGCTTTCAGAGATATTTGATGGATAGCTTCTTTCTAACACTTCCCTATTCCTCCAATCTCCACATGCATTTTTCATGCTAAGACCTTCTGGGCGAAGGCTGCCTACTCAAAAAAAAAAAAAACCCAAACTCTCTACTTTTGTTACTCTCATCCCTGGAGTCAGTTTTAGTTTAAGGGCCAATCTATAGATTTGGAGCTGGGAATATCTTTGCTCCATGAACAAAGAGACATGAGAAAGGTCTCCAGGGCCTTTTTTTAAGCGTCTTCAGATTTGCTCAAAGCTATAAAAGGTCAGGCTTTATAGCATAATACTGTCCAGGGAAGCTAACACAGGGGAGGCTAGAAACAAGAGCTGGGCTTGACAGCTCTCCTCCTTCTTGTTTGTAGGGCTTTCTGATTTCAGAAGTCTTCCAAAATATGCCAGGATAAGTATAGACCTGGTCGGGAACGTGGGAAAGGGAAACCAGTGACCACAACTGCCTTTCGGTCCAGTATCTCCATGCACACAGAACTGGGTCCTGAGCAACCTTAGACCACTACAGCTGCCGAGTCCACTGGATCCCCTACCCAGTCCTGCCTCTTCTATGCAGAGCTTGAAATGGCCTTGGAGCTGGTTACCCATTCTCAGGTCTCAGAATAACACTGCAGCTTATCTGCTGCAACAACTGAATCACCTCCAGAGAACAGCTAGAATGAATGTTTGGATATTTCCTAGGATTAGCGGGAAAACTGCAATATTTGGGCAAAGAGCATTTTTCTGGGCAATTGCCCTTTTTCCGTCCCCCTTGTCTGTGTGAGGTGATCCCTTTCTGCTTCCTAGTTCTGGCTGGCACCACTAAGACCCCTGAGCATTTTGAGGGTCCTGCTTCCCAGGCACACCCATAGATCTCCTTTCCATCACTTATACCAGGCTGGCCTTTCCAGCGAAGCAGAGCACCCTTGAAAACAATCTCCCTGCCAAAATATTTGTGCTGAAGCAGTGTCTACCTTTTATAAAGGACTAGACATCCAGCTGGAAAGCTTCTTGGGGTTCCTCCCAGCTTTCACCTTCTTCTCTATTCCTGGGCCAGTATAGCCCAGTGTCCTGCAGGCCACACCATCTTGTGGTCTTGTATGCCCATGCGACAGTATGGATCAACAAAGATCTCTCTCTCCACCCCATTTCGCACCAAAAGAAGTCCGGCAGCACCACATCTGCTGCCTGATAACTAAAAACAATTTCCAGCAGCATGTCCAAGAAGATATTTCCGTGCTGGAGTAGAAGTTGACCCCTGGGGTCACAAAGGAAGGTGCTCTCTGTGAACAACCTCATGTGGGTGGTGGTCACAAGGCTGTTGAGAACTCCACCTCCAAAGAGCCTAGAGCTACATCCTTGGCCTCCCTGACTATGGCAGCTCAAGGAGAGCTTGGCTTCCTGGTCTGAGCACCAGTGCCCTGTGCTGCCTGCAGAACCTGGCCATGCTGCAGTGAACCCTGTGTGACTGCGAAAGTTGTGATACAGCGGCAGGAGGAACAATCCCCCCTCCATCTCCTACCTGCAGTCCTCTGCCAAAGTGCCTTGGAGGTCGAGATGTCAGGGCCTGGGTTACAGCCGAGACAACTTGTTCTGGATGCTGCAGGAGGGAATGCTTTGCCGCTCAAACTGCAAAGGGCATGGACCAGAAATAGAAGGGGGAGGAGGACATCTTGACCTTTCCAGCAGCGGTGACAAATAGAACTTTCTGGCTACCTGTAGCAATCAGCCGGGCAGGTTCTGCTATCATCTTATCAAAGTGCAATTTCCCCACATCGTGGGCAAGATACAGCAGTTCCCCCATTCTGCCAAGCCGGGGGGGATTGTGGTGCTCTCCACCCACTGGCTCCTGCCACTGCTGTGGCTTTACCATGGCTAGTGGCAGCCTCGGGGCCCTGCTACAGTGGGCTGGCTACAGGAGCAGCTCCCTGGGCCAGGCAGTGGGACCTGGGCTGAGCACTGAGCAAATCAGAGCAGGCAGGTCTGCGTGGTGCCAGGCGGAGGGAAGGCCATCTCTGCCTGGGAGATGCTGCCTCCAAGTGAAGCCCTAGCCTTTGCCTAGCAGTGGTCTTGGCCTACAGCAGTAGCAGGGATGTTCTGGGATGAGAAGAGGCCAGCTAAGAAATAATTTGGTCCTGGGTGCCTGTGTCCTCAGCTTCCGTGTGGGTGTCATGTAGGTGTACATAGTGCAAGGTGTCTTCTGGTGCTACTCCATCAGGAAGGCTCTGCTGGAAGGCGCTGGGGCTCATCTCCCCACGCAAAATAAGACACTCCAACGCAGCAGTGAATGTGACTGTGTAGCCATTCAGGAGTGGGCATGAAAAGAGAGGATAGAGTAGGGATGTGACCTGAGCCTGCCAACAGAGTCTCCATCTGAGCAAAACAGCAGCACCTCCCATCCCAGGCATCCTGCAAGCCCGAGATCACAGACCCAGGAGATCCCTTCTCCAAGTGGGAGAAGCCTGGCAGGGCTGCACAGGGGCTATCTTCATCCATCCCCTTATTCCTTACATCATGGTGCTGCTAGCATGAGCGCTCGGGCAGAGCGCTCGCTAGCGCTAAGGATGAGTGATGTAGCCTTACTACTTCTCCCAGTCCCAAGCCCCCGCTGTTGTCCCTTTGCTCAGTGACCCGGCTGGGAGAACAGCAGCCAGCTCTTCCCAACCTTCCCTCTCCCAGATGGTCTGGAAAGCTGACACAGGTGGCCCTGCAAGCAGCAGCAGATTGGGGGGCTGACTGGCTCCAAAATGCCCTGGAAGGGGTCTGACTCCTCAGACATGACTTGCCAGCCTGCATCTCCATGATGGCTTGGGGACAAGTGCAGGCAAAGCAGGCCGGCTTAGAGCATGCAGGCAGCGGCAAAGCCGGAGCCCCGCAGAGCCCGCCTGGGAGGGCAGGACTGTGAGGGGGCTCTGGAGATGAGGTTTAGTTTTCAAACCCCACATCTTTCCCAGGACTATCCTGTGCAATGCTGGGTACAATGTTTCGTCACCAGTAGCCTGGGTGGATTCTTGCAAAAAGGGGCAAGAGCTCTGCCCACCTGGAAAATGCTGAATTGAGGACATGCCCTCGACTGAGAGCCTGCAGATTAACAGTGAAATAGGACACAGGACCACCTCGCTTGGCCCAGGAGAGAGAAAGATCAAGATGAATGATAAGGAAATGTGAGGGTGACCAGATTTTACAGTGTTACATTAAACTGAAAAAGGCTCGCCTCAGTCCCTGCGTTGATTTGGAGCTTCACCATTGGGTTGGGCGAGACTATTGGAAGCAGATGTAGCACTGATGGGCAAGGCAGTGCAGTCAGACTGTCTCAAACAGCTGGGACCCTCCAGAACAACTCCCCACAATGGGCTCTTCAGGGGTGCAGCTACCTCAGGTCCTTTAGTCAGCTCAGACTGTGAGAGGAACTGGGTACGCCTAAAGTAAAAGGGGTCAAAATGGAAAAAAAAATATATAAGAATTCAGGAACTCCTATATGAATTCCTTCCAGAATTTCAGTAATTAAATAATTCAGTTGCATTTGTGGGCTAGGGAGGGCTTCGGGCACTTGTGATGCTGCCCTGTAGTTTGATGGCTGCCACTGCTGTGCACCCCAATAAGGTTGGAAGTCCCGGCACAGGCATGGGGGGATGTCGACATGGGTTATCTGGGATTCACCACTCTGACAGGCTAGCACAGCTTATTGTCAATCTATCTCAGCTTAGATGAGTGGCAGGCACCAAAACAAGGTGGTGTGAAGCTCACTTTCTAGTGCTGAAGGAGACAGGGACCTGTGAAGGGAGTGCCGGGGCATGTGAGGTCGGAGCAATCTCCCAGGGGTCTTCCTTCTCTCTCCCCATGGTTGCCTCAGCTCTACCCCGGTGTACGTGTTGCATCTCAGCTGCAATTTTGTCCTCAGAGGACATTCTGCGACACGGGTTTGGCTCAGCGCTCCCTTGTGTGCCCCGGGTGGGCATACACCAATGGCTCCAAGGGTCCCTTCTCAGAGGGTGCCGGTGCCCCACAGCCAGTCCTGGCGGAGAAGGGGCAGCAGAGACCCTAAGGCTGGAGCTCCAGGGTGTGCCCTGGGGGGCCACCATGGCAGGGAGATGCTCGCACCAGAGGGCCAAATGTGATCCTGCCAAGGGGGCAAGTGGGCAGGCAGTGCGGTGCAGGAGGTGTCAGGGCACGGGTGGCCGGCTGAAGCAGGTAAATGATTAATGCTGGAGAAAAACACTCTGGCATCCCGCCCGTCACCCGTTGAAAGGAAAAGTTGGTGTTTCAGAGAGGAATTTTCACATCTCACCTTCTCCTCCCTCCTCTGCGTGCCCCCGTGGGGCAGGAGGGCTGGTGGAACAAGCCGGCCTCAAGACACGCACGCACCCAGCTCCAAACCAGCCTCCTGCGCCTCTTGCTGCGCACGTCCTCCTCCAGCCCAGCTGGTTGTGCTTCCAGCCTGCTCCGTCTGTGCACATTAAAGCTTTTTCTAGGCTTGAACTGCTTTTGGCAAGCCAGACTCCTGTCGGCCTATTCCTCTCACCAGCACCCTCCCCATCCCTTGCTTTCCACTCCCCCCCCCCCCCCCCCCCCCCCCCACCCCCCGGCACCCCCCCCCCCGGCCCAC
>JAVCKT010022853.1:0-24330 GCA_032273925.1 Rhynchotus rufescens
ATTGCACATTTATTCCTGAAAGGAAAACTAACAAAAGCAGATTCTAAGCCAGGCTAGGAGAGGAAGAAGATATCAATGATTTGACATAAAAACGTTTCTGTAGCTTCCCAGCAGTCCAGCAAGGACCAGACGGCTGGGCGGGGCAGGCAGGGAAAGAATTAAAAAGAAAAGAAGAAAAGAAACAAAAATGGTTATACTCAGAGTAGTGAATACCATTAGGGAAAGAAATCTTGCTTTGGCTATGCAATTACCTCTTAGATAATCACACCGGATCTTTTACTAACAAGGACGGATTTAAAAAAGCGGCAAGACTTGACTAGCTCAAATGGTCTGGATAACATAATCCTATGGCCTTGCAAAAATGTTGACATGAGATATATTGATAGATAAATAAGCGTACTCATGAAAATATACCTAACAAGAGCACAATACACTTAGTTGGTGCAAGCCAACCTAGCTCAATTACGAACAGCCAAAAAAGTTAATGATAATGATTTTCTGCAGCTGCCCCCACTCATAGGTCAACTGCACAGCCTTTGCTCAGGCGAATAAATCCTACTCAAGTGAGGTGTGTTAATCTGCCTCATTTACAGGGGAACTTTGTGAAGGGATCCTGTTACAGGAAAAATGGAAGAAAGCTCGGGAGAAATTGTTAAATGTGAAAGTCTAAACTGACTAAATTGGCAACTACTGGGATGAAATGGGAATGGATCAATAGCCTGGTGAGGACCTGATGTAAAATTATCTGCATTTCAGGAGTTTATTTTGGCCTACTGCTAGGCTGTTCCCATGGATTAAAAGCCAACTGAATCCACAGGAACCAAAAGGCAGTAGGAGTAAGACTGAGGGCTTAGCTTCAAAAGTAAACTCCTGACCCAAACTAAACAGTGATGTTGGCATCCCAAATTGATTTTCATGCTGATACTAGCTTAAACCTCCCTATAGTTTATAACTGTTTTGGGGAGAGATGGAGTAGGAATGAGTCTCAAGCACTAAAAACGCAAACCACAGTTGAAGTTAGTGTGATGTCACGAGTTAACGTGTCTGATAAAGTGTAAATAGCTGTCCATGTGCTGGACACTTAGCCTGCCACAGCTCCACAGGAGGTTAACTTGACTCAAGCATCATTTAAGAGGGCTTGTACAGTCTGTTAGTGCAGCTCTGCAGACAGGCAGCAACTTACTGAGTTCCCACAGGTCCCATATACCTGAACTCCTAGATGTTACTTTTGGGTGGGTTGCCAGTGCTGAAGGGAAAGATTAATATGAGAGATCCTGACCCTGTAATAAACACTCAACAATACTTCATACTATTAGGCCTTGTTTAAATCTATAGTGGTTTATCTGCTGAATCACTGCAATTGTTGGGTCCCCTCTAAGTGAAAAGTTTGTGACGAGGGAAGATTTGAGAAAGTTTTCTGGAAGGATTCAGATCATTCTCCATTACTCATGCACAACAGGCAGGAGAAACTGGTAAAACTGCAGGACTGTTCAATTCTGAGAACTCATAACACTCAGGGAGGGCTGCACTGCCCTCCCCTGCGTAAGTGGTGCAACAGAATCACTGTGCTGCCAACATCTCTCGGGAAATGCTAACAGGGTACGGGCAGCTATCTAGTGAAAAAAAAAAAGAAAACAGAACAAAACCAATACTGCAGGGACTGTTTGTCTATGGCAGTTACATGACCTTCATTATCAGTGTTTCCAAGTCCCGTTGTTCAGCTGGTACTCTGGGAAGACCTGAGGGGCTTTCCTGGGTAGTGGCACCAAGTGCATTAAAGATACCGACTGTACCAATGGGGCCATTGCAACATGCAAACTCCAACTGTTCCATCTGCTTCTTCTAGTGATATTAGGGATGAGAAAAATTATCTAGGGTCTCTTCTTACACAAGCACTGAGTCAACCTAAGTTTATACCCTCAGCTGCAGCTAAATTCAAGGTGTGGATCTAGAAAGTGGACTGGAACCTGAACACTTGTAGGAGGCCTGTGGAAGGAGCAGCACAGATCAGAGAGGGCACTGAAGGGCACATTCATTCTGCCTACACTGCACGCTGCACAGACACACGTCAAACAAGAAGGGCAGAGCTGACTTGCAGACAGTGCCTGGCAATGCAAGCAGAACGGACAAGAACAAGGCCTCTCTGCACCCATTTATTATGACATGCTTTAGCCCATTTACCCAGAATTTACCCAGAATGTGGAAGTCTGTAGTAGCAGACCATAACTCCATGAGGGAACTGGCAAATTCTTCTTTTCATTTTACAGCAAACTACATTCCTGCTGTATCTGATTCTTAGCTTACTGTGGGTTTTTGTTGTGTAGGAGGATCTATTAGATGGTTCAGAGTGCAAGTTCACTGCAAGAGATGCCGCATATTATCTAGGTAATTGAAGAATGGGGCCAGTCCTGGACAGAAACAGTTTTCAAAGAGAGGGCAATGCTGTGCTACACAGGGACTTGATGTTTCTGTGATAACCGTAGGGTTTACAGCTCTTTGAGGTTGCTTTGAACTCTTTCACAGTCATGAACCACCCAGAAAGCTGCCAGAAAAAAAGACACCATGTCCTGAGAGAAATCCCAGTCCTCTGACACTTGCTTTCATTCTGACATGAGCCCCTAAAATTGAAAGAACAAAATTTTCCATTCCCAGGTGTGAAAAATGGAAAACATCACCTTTTTGGTGGCAGCAGAAAGGGCAAATGTAAAACAGTCTCTTGAGAACTCTTAACAGAGACCTGCCCTGGAGAAGTAGCAAGTCAGTATTTTGTGGAATGCTACTACTAATCTGGAAGAAGTTCAGCCTAATGCAAAGTCAGATCCCACAGGAAGATCACAGCACACTGAACCAGGGACAACGAGGTACACACGGGACAGTCAGAATCAGAATAATAAGCAACTGTAACCTGTAAGAAAGCACCAAACCACATCTCTGAGATGTCACATTCCCTTTGACTCACCAGAGCTGTTCCAGAGCTCAGCACTGCTGGGCCTGCTTGAACCATGCAATCCTAAACAGAGAGACCCTACACAAGAAGGCCCACTTGTACCTGTAAACTGCACTGCAGCAAAGTTGTTCATGCTTATCAGTGGTGACAGTCAGAAATACAAAAAAGGCCTTGAATGGCACAAGTATTCCTGCTTCAGTCCCAAAGTCATAATTTCATTACATTTTATTTATATGTACACATTTATTTTAATAGTCCTTTTTAAGGCTAAATCATAGGCTAAGATGGCCTTGCTTCTCCTGAGGGCTCACTAAAAGCCAAACTGCGCCCGACTCACCAGTGTAACTTAAAAAGTTAACCAGTGTTTAGGGACAAGCCACCTCATTCTTTCCAGCCCTGGAATCCTAGTGCATATGAATTTTGGACACTACTGCAAAAGTGGCACATTACAAATTAGCAACAGTTTGGTTTATTAGTCCCTGAGTGGATTTATTTATGGCACAGAAAATATTGCTATAGGTTCCTTGAGACTGGGAATGTGATGTCACTGAAATTAAAAGAAATTTCATGTGGTAGGCTGTGCCAGAACGGACTTACTGCTATTGTGCTTTCAACATGTGGTATTGTTTTACCATATACTTCTTCAGCTTGATGCCTTCACACCTTACAAAGATCTCCTGTAGCAGCAGCTGATTCTGGATTCTACCGAGGTTACAGCTACAGGCATCGAGGGAGTAAAACGTAACAAGGACCTGGTCTCTTCAGTCCTCTTTCTATTTCCCCAGGGAACAGGCAAGTACCGGCTTAAGACTCTTAGCCAAAAATATTGCAGAAGCACTTTCACTTCACCTCATTCCTCTGGAGTCAAAAAGAGTGGACTCCATCCTGCATCATGTGGATTTTTCCAAATAACATCCCCCAGACGTTTAATGCAGAGGCCAGATATGCCTGTGAACTGATGGTCTATCCTGTCATGGCTTCAGACAGAGGGGAACAGCGTTCAATTCCCTTGATGGGAGACTTTGGCTTTGAGAGAGCTCTCGAAGCTGAGAGAGAAAGGAGGTAAAGGGTGATTTATACACACAGTCAACAGCACTAAGTACATTTTCATCAGGAGCACAGAGACACTCCTCAAGGTATCAGATGAGGAAAATATATTTTAGACCTGTAAACACCTCATGGAAATGTCTCTGTTAAGAAACAACTGTATAACCACATTTTCCCCTTTCATTTTTACAGAACAGGTAAGCAAGTAGAGCAAAGAGGTTTGCATGGCATCTCAGGGACTGTCAAGGGCTCCCTAAAACTGTGAGGTACCATCATATATATTGGAATCATCATCTACAGTTTTTTTTCACTTGGAACTATCCTCCTTATATTGAATTAGTTCTGGATAGAATCAGTAGCTCAAAAGGCAGAGTAGCCTCACAGCGCAATTCCTGCAAAAAGAGCAAAGGATCGTTATTGGGCCTTCCTTCCTACATCCCCACACAGTATCCTCTCATAGGAACAACCTGCTTTCCACCAGGTACATCAGGCCCATGCTTACCCTGAAATGAATATGACAATGTATTATCCTTTGGTAGCCAGTGGATTTTTATTATACACCTTTTCTTCCCCAGAACTGGCAAAGAATGACCTGTGAACTCAGCATGTTCCTGTCTGGGATAGAAAGTAGCTCCTGCAAAATTTGCATTTAGCATGGCTTATATTAATGTCTTCTCTTTTTCTCAGCGGCCAGTATAAAAGATTGTACTCATGAACAAGATACTACTAGTTACTTAAGCTGCGGTTTGGCCCTTCAGCAAAGCAGGTGTCACTTCCCCACTGAAGAGAAGGAGAAAACTGCAACACAGCCAAGTTAAGTGAGTTTTCCAAGGCCACACACAGAGCAAACAGCAGCGCTAGGAGTAGAAATCAGGAATCCTGAATGCCCGACCACAAACACAATCCACCGAGACCACAGTTGCCTGACACGGCCAGTGCCCACTCCTAAGCAGCATAATAAGTAAGAAAGGCACAGTCTGGCTTTAGCTCTGGCTGGCCTTGCTGGACCAGCTCCTACTGCCAGAGGAGGCTGCTCTGTCCTGGTGCTGGTGGCACTGGCCGGCATGAGAGACCCTTGCGGCCTGCTGGGACAGTGGGAGCCTCAAAACTCTCTTACCAACTGTTGAGCTACAGAAGAAGTAAAGGAAAAACCACCCAGTGGCAAAGTGGGCTGCATTGGTTGTCCCAGGTTGCTCTCTGTAGCAAGACTTGGTTTACCTCCGAGGACAGCAAAGTTCACACAACCTGCTGCCTGGAAGCAGATGCCCAACACTTTATTAATCAACTCACAGCAATAAAGGTCCTCCAAGAATTCAGAAAGCACCAGCAGCTCCTCCATTGCTAACCAAGTCAGAAGCCTGGAAGGGCAGAAAACAGGACTGAAATCCCTTTTGTATTTGAGTCCATTGAAAGCCCTGAATCCAACGGGGGTAGCTCAGTACAGATCCTCACCAAAGGTCTGTTTTCATTTTGAAACAACTTTTGGCATTAATACATCTGTTTCTAGTGCCCAAGGCCAAGATGCTGATTAACCAAATTGCTAATTTTAATTACTACCTAGCATGCATGAAACAAAACCAACTATGTGTGCCATTACCACAAGGAGAAAAAAAAAGAAAACAATAATACCAGGAACAATGCATTGGGAGGGAACTCAAAACTCCCTTTCACAAAACAGTTTCTGCCACATTCCCCTGTCCCTGTGTTTTATTTTATTTTTTTCCCCTAAGGGATGTGAAATTTAGCATACTAGGAACTGTGGGTTACTTTATGGAGCATGAGGTGGCTTTTAAGGGGTATTTCCTCCTGATGGCTACTTAACAGGTGACCTTAATTATTTTGGCAACTGCATTTTTTTCACCCCTGTCTTACCAGAACATGTGCAGGTCAGAAGCAGCAAGCCCTAATTCCTCCACAAATTTATGCCTGAATACGTTGCTCTCTCTGCTGAGAGAAATAATAATAATAAAAAATCTTGCAACCTTCAGCACCTGCCAAGGAACATCAACTCTTGACCTTTTCTATATTATTTTGAACCAACATTCTCTGCCTCTCCTCCACCTCCAGCTTTCTCCTTGCATCAGGATTTGGAAGCTGGCCTCTTTTCATTCTAGCTTTTCAGCAGCTGAAGAGAAGAAATTTCTCATGGGGGAGCCCACAGTGTCCTCTGTTCTGTCTCACTGAATTGGGCAGATTCACATGCCCTGAAAAAATCAGAATTCTCTCATAGCCAGAGAAATGGAGTGTTTTTGGAATTTGCCTTCAGCCAACCTGTTTCTGAACCTCTCTTTCACTCACATAACCCTTTCCAATCTGTCATGATTAAGACCTGATCTCAAAAACCCAGTGCTGTCTGTTTGCTGTCCCAGTCACCAAATTACTACGGAGCCAGACTATCTCAGAGGAGCTTATCTGCCTCTTCAGTTTAGCTCTTCATCTTTTTTGTGTCAAAAAAAAAAAAAAAAAAAGATGGGAAACGACAGACCATTGCTTCCAAAACGAGTGGGTTTTGTTTTTGCAATTAGACATGGACCAAACAGATTTGAACTGTGATTCCCGCTCCATGCATGCAGCTTTTTCAGCTTTTAAAATCTGTTCACCTGGAGGGCTTTTTCACCAGAGATGTCAGTATTGTTTTATTGTTTGCTTTCCCTACCAAGTCCAAGGAAGCATCACTTTTATTCAGTTGGAGACTGAAAATGAAGCGTGTCTTCATTCAAAATCCAGAACAAAGAAGGGAAGTTTCCAAAATTTCTCCTGGAGCAAAACTTGAGGGAAAAGAAAGCAACATACAACAAACAACGAACTAACAATGCATTTTGAACCTGCTGAAGCAACTCAATTCAATAACAACAAATTGTTTCTTTTCCTTTGAGAGACTTACAGTATTCAATTCTAATTCTAGATTATAATAGGTCAAGATATTTCATGTCAAAATGAAAAGAAAATAAAGCTAAACAAAATGAAAGCATTAATGAAATGAAAGATGAAGTTATTCACTTGCCATCAAAATCAATGCAGGCCAGTGTCATACTCCGTGTCAGAGAATGAGCAAAAAAAAAGCTCAGTCAATAAATAATTTGATCCATTCTCAGTATTTCTCAAATTTTCACTAGTGTTGATCTGTTTGTATCTTAATGGAATAATGTGAACATTATTGGTTTTCTTTGTTATTAGCAACCTGCATGAAGGGTTTGTAAGCAAGACAACTTTTATGGGAAGAGACAGTGTATCTTTTGTCTTTTATCTTTATCTTTTATTTTTGCAGCTGCAACAGCTGCAATAATTGGAATAAACTAAGCAATTTTTTAGGAACCCAAGTTCTTCCTTGGGAATCATTCATCCTCCTTCCATGACTTACAAAATTAAGGTCAAAGATTTGATCAGATCTCCTGTCCAATAGTTAAACCTGAAATACTATAAATATCAAATAATTCAGGTTCTTAACTCATTGTTCCAACTCAGTGTTACGGCCAGCACACTGTGATGTGGAAGGTGTCTCTTTCAGATAGGCATCAGTGATGAATTAATATCATATCCCCTCTGAAATTCATCAAGACATTGGGAATCCAGTCCTGTCTTTGGAGACTTGTTTCCATGTGAGTAATCACAGTGTCCCCAGACTACAAGCAGGCCTTCAAAAAGCAGTATAGAAGGAAGAACACTGTTTTCAGTGCAAACTGAATCTCCGTACCCTAGTCAGCCTGTCTTAATGCAAAAGTGAACATTAATTGCTTGAGAAGGTGGCATTTTAAATGAGAAGACAACTTAGAAAGGGCTTAGGACTGGTATAAAACCCACAAAGTATTTTTCTTTCATTCTATTTTCAGTTGCCAGATTTTTTCATGTATTCATTTTCTTGGTCAGTGGTTCGGTCAAGTCTCCTTGCACTATGACTTTGTGTGAAACAAGAAAAAAAACGAGGAGTGAGTCAAGTAGGCCCAGGTCTTTTCTCTCTCAACAAACTGCATTGAAAACCCTAAAGAAAACCATAATTCTGTTGGATTGGAAAGGCTGTTTACATTTAAACAGAAGCAAAGTAATTAATACGTCCTTAAAAATATATTAATGTTAAAAATACTGAAAGGGTATCAATAAACATACTAGTAAAGCTAGGATTGTTAACACCTTCTGCAAAATCAAAATACTTCCCGCCACATGAAAGGCAAAACCAGAAGGAACCAGCTGTATAATATATTATAGACAGGTATAAAGCATGAGAGCATGGATTAAACACTCAGCTACTAAGCTCCCCCTTGAAGTCCTTCGCAAGGGTTCTAGTTAGTCATCCTTCTGCCTAAATGTAATTCGGATATCCAAATAAAACTAGAGATTGGTGCGCCAGATGGACTCAACGTAAAGGGCAATTTTATCTACAAAGTAGAACTTTGATAACCTTACAGCAGTAATATCCTATATGATATCCTCTTTATGCCTAATCTATGCATATTAGGAATTAATTATTCCCCTGAACTGGGGGACAGAATTAGCTGTCTATTAAGTAGCTTATAAGCCTTCTGCTCCAATCCCTATTATTTCAACCAAGATGAGGGCTGCCTTATGAGAAGTGCCTGGCTACTTCATACGGTTTGTCAGAGCACCGTGGGTCATCAGCACTGCTCGTTATCTACAGCCCATCTCTCCTCCCAGCCCTGAGCTCCGCTAAAGAGCAGACTGGGTAATTGAGCTGAGCGTTGTACTGAGTTCAGTGGGTCTACAAGGACGATGGAAGAATGACAGAATCAGTCATCAAACAGGCTAAATTCCCACTGGTGGCATAAAAATGTCAGTACTATATCATATTGTAAATGTCACTCTTTTCTACCAACCTATTTTTATTTGCATTGCTTCTAGTATAAATATTCCCTTCCAAAAATGTCAGCGAGAAATGCCAGTTAGTTTTTGACAATGATGACAAAGAGAAGATACATGGGAAGCTGAGTAGCAGAGTTTCCCAGAAAATCGTTGGAGATTTTTTAATGGAAAATATTGCACTTCTGTTGAAAAATTTCTAATCCTTTGGCCATTCACCAAAGTCTCTTGGAATGAATAGTATTAAGCTTGGCCAATGAGACTTCAATACAGTTTTAACTTTTCACAGAAAACAGACACTTTGGGCAAAACCCCACCCCAAAAGCTGTCAAGAACTCAACTGTCCACCAAAAATTTTTGATAGCAATTTTTAATGAGCTATACTGATTATGTCACCAGTGCTGACACGAGAGTCAATGAACTCACACCACCACAACGCATTTAGCAGAGAAAACACTAGGATCTTTTCTAATCTATAATTTAGCCTGGCATTCTACTGATGAAGATTTTCCAGGGAATGCTGTAAATTACACTTTTCTGCTCTCATGTTACTGATTTTTTTTAATATAGATAGTCTGAAGTCTTTAAAATTCTTTGTTTTAAGAAGTGTCCTATAAACTGTTTGATATGTTTATAAATTTTCATTAAAGATTTTCTGCTTTTATAAGGAAAGAGATGAAATTATCACTTTAGAGAATAAAAGGAAGCTTTATGAGTAGCTGGACTATCCCTAGTCATTGCAAAGTGTGAACAATGAAGATTACAGTATTCCCTAAATTTGATAGTTAGAGATAGAGAGAAAAGATGTTTACACAGCTTTTGAAAATTAACTTCATTTTTATTCCAAATTCATATTTTCTGAGAAAAACTGAGCATGTTTCCATACATTTTTTAAACAGCTAAGCCTGATTTTCTACTTCTAAATAAGTCGCTCACTGCAGCTATCCTTGGATTTACACCACAAAATGTCAGCATTACATGAAGTCCTACAAAGATGTATGTGCTGCATGATGCTGAGGCACGTGGCATGCTAACATAACAAGAGTTTACATAAATATTGCTAGTTATATTTGTGGAAAACCCATTTTGAAAGCAAATTCTTTATGGCACAGCTTCTCTCAGGGGCATATTATAAAACTTGGTAGCTAAAGCCTCTAAACTGTATAAACTGTACAAAGTTTTAGATCTCTAAGATCTTAGTAATTTATTTTGTCCTTTTCTGCTAGGGCAGACATTACTCGGTGACATGGTCTAAGTATTGGGTGGGCAGAAGTAGAGTCAGAACAAGCCCTTCACAGCCTCAGAAATCCTGCATAATTCATCCTTATGCGCTCTGGCATGATCTAACAAGCCATTCTGGAAGCAAGCTTTTGTAAGATATAATCCAATGTGTGAATATAGCTCAGCCCCTATGAGGAAGACGGCTGCTTCTAGATTTGACCCAAGCACAGATGTGAAAGGTCCGGGATTACAGTCGAAAGCTCACCATTTCCATGGAAGCAGACACACTCTTCCATCCCACTCACCCTCACCAGAACCTTCTAAAGTACAAAAGCTGTTAGGGAAAGCAGACTTTGCTATGCCCATGGTATTTCAGGGGCTCAAACTGGCAAAAAGAACATCTACATTTCCTGAAGGGAGGCAGAAGAAATACACAGACACACTGCTCCACTGCTGACTAAAACAGAAGCTTCCAACATATGGAATTACTACAGAAGTTCAGGTTTCTCCTTTTTCCCTCCATGCTGTGCAGAGCTGACCTCATGTGAAAACTAGAAAGAGTTGCACTGAGTAGAGGTAACTTTAACAGGAGAGGGAGCTTAAATTCCTCCTCCTGGTTAAGCTGTGTTGTCCACACCTGCTGGTTGCTTGCAGTGATGCCATATTCCCTTGGCCTGCTTGCCTGCCAGGCTTTGATACGACCCTTCTCTAAGACCAGCTCTCCATCAAAGATGTCTTCCATTCAGTTGCAATCAATGCATGTGAACAGATGTCTCTAAATATATTTCCTCCTTGTAATGACGGCAAATAGAAGCAGTGTCCTCTAACACATTCTGTACAGCATCTGTAACACTAGCGCCGCATAGGGAAATCAAAAGAAATGGGGTAGGATGTTATGTATGCTGTGTGCTCGGAGAATATTTTAAGCTCCCTTAGCCTCTGTAATGAAAACCACACTGTCTGAAAGTGAAACACTGCTGATTGTTAACTGTAGGTCTGTTGGAAATAAAGCAAGGGACACAGGGAAGGGGAATTTCACGTAAATCTAATTTCTTTTGTGTCAAACAGTGCTACTGTATTTCCTTCCATCTGCAAGGGTACCCTATGAAATGCGGATGAATGTTATTACAGTTTGCAATAAGCAAAGTTCAAAGGAGAGAAAATTTGGTTCATATTTGGATTCGGCAGTTCAGATGTTTCTTCGTACTTTCTTCAAATGATCCAGATTTCTGAAAAAAAAAAAAATCTCAAGCTTTGACTTGTGAATCTTACATAAAAAAACTTCTACATAAATCAGGTTGCTAAGTAAAGTAGCTGGGATTTAAGAAAATGTTCATAAATTTTGCTTTTCAGGCTGAACTAAACTGGATAATGTTGAGGGTAAGATACTGATGGGATGAAACAGAGCTACACGCCAGTTCCTAGCTCTGGAACAGGCTGCCCAGGGAGGTGGTGGGCAGTGTTGAAGAAACGTGTAGATGAGGCACTTAGGGACATGGTTCAGCAGGCAGAGTGTTGAAGGGTTTACGGTTGGACTCAATCATCTTGAAGGTCTTTTCCAACCATAATGATTCTATGATTCTATGACTCTAGCTCTATTCCAGTATGACTTTGGGGAAGTTATTTCTTCTCTCTTGGCCTCCTTTCCCTAACTGTAAAACAAAGAGCCCTTTTTTTCTGCACCCTTCCCTTCCCTTAACTCGATAGGGAGTAGGCTCTACTGTGTAAGGGAGCAGGAGCGATCACAGAAGAGCAATCATGGCACTACTATGAGCACTAATGAAGCAGTGAGGTTAGCTCTGGTGAAAGTGAAAAATTCACTCAGGTTGAGTGAATGGGCTTATCTTTCCATGACATACAGACTGACGTTATATACACCTTTTATTTTCTTGAAATTGGCAGTGTTTAAGGGAATCATGAGCTGACCAAAATAAGAAGGTGCTGATTCAAAGAGACAGTCTTCTGAGGGCCCTACAGTCATCACAGAGAGTGTCCTATCTGGGAATGTTTTCACTGATTTTGAATCCAGGAGATGACGGGTTCCCTCCCAGGCACCAAGGCTGTTCCTGTACCCATGGCTTCAGGTGCCTTGTCCTACTCATCTCCTCCGCAGGTGCCCGGTGACAAAGTCCAGACAAACACCCTGAAAAGCCCATTAGCAAAACTCAACACCAAACACTGATGCACCTCCTGGAGGTTCCTTCCTCTTTATATTCCTGTTGGTTTTCCAGACTCTTCTCCCTCAGAGTTCTGGCACTAAAAGGAAAACATAAGCTGATATATGTCTACCTGTCAAAGACGAAAGTACCAACACCATCTCCCTCAGCAACTGTGGCTGTAACGAGAGGAGGTTATTAGAGCCAGTCTTCCTTCTTTTCATGCCTTGCTTTGAGATCCATAGATCCCAAAAGCCCCTTTGACTGTGTCTCCCTGGAGTCACAGTCCTCTGCTCTCGTTACACCATGAAGCTCTCACCTTGAACACTGGACCTAATCAGTGCACTGAGTTCCCTCCAGGGACTCGTACTTTTCCCTCAGTTACTATTATCTTTGAAACATAGGTAGAATAAAGTCCTGCAATACACACACAGATCTGTTCAGTCTTGAAGGGACTTAAAGTTCCCTGCTCAGTCTTGAAGGGACCAATATATCCCATTACAAAGTTCCTGACTAAATTCACTCCCAACAAAAAGTCATCTCCCTTTGGACGGGTAAAGTCTACCTTTTGAAATGAGACATGTTGTCTCAGCAACTCTCCCTTATGGCTGTTTACATTGGATACAAAGTAGAATGCAAAGCAACATTCAGTCTAAGAAAGTGCTCAGAAGTAGTAAAATACTGAGTTATCTATTTTCTTAAACTGGCAAAATTGAGCTTGCTTTGCATTATTGCTGGCTGTCTTAGCCCAACTCTGAAAATGAGAGAGCAAGAGAAAGAGAATCTTTAAAGGCAACTCCCAGGAGGACACTAATATTTTTAATAGTTTGTGGGTTATGAAACAAATCTGTGTTAGCAGTATTATATATCTCAGCCTGAACCACTGGGGTGTTTCCAGGCTCTTTAATGAAACTAAAGTACTAACACAGCATTGCCAAGAAAGGAGATTTATTCACAAAGAAATGTTTGCTAACAGAAATGAAAACGTAGGCATGTGTCGGACTGCAGCATGCTAATGCACAATCTTGTCACTCACAGCGACGCTTATCACACCAGCTTAACTCCATTGTCACTACTGTATGTGGGTCTCACCTTCTTCTCCTTTTCTTGCCATCTGATCTTGCCCTTTCTCTAACTTTCAGAACCCACAACACAGCAATGCATCAATACAGCCCGAAAGCTGTGCTAACAGCAGAACTTGATCTATAGCTGAGGAGAGCTCAACATAAAAAGAAAAAACATACACAAACACTAGGGAGGTTTTTTTCATTTTACAGTGTGAAATAGGACCCAAACTAATCAATGGAGCTCAGTGGGAGTGCATAATTATTAATAGGCCCTACATGGGGCCTCAGAAAATATGCAGTTCTCTTGGAAGTTTAAAAGGTCAGTGTGAATAACTAAAACATACTTTTCTTCATAGTTATTATGCAGTAAAAAAATAATTCATAAGGAAATCGGTCTAGGAAAAAAAAAATTCTCATGTTCTAATGGGTTGCTTTAGGAGCTGTTCTTATGTCTTCCATGTATCTTTACTGGCAGGTTAATGGAGCATGTTTTATTCTCTGCCTAACTTCCTAAAGTTCATAAAGTCCAGTCCTTTTCTCTGTTTGTTATTACAGAACTTGACTGCACGCTGCCAGGCTGAGAGCAGGAATGAAAAATTACATGCTGCTTAGAAAAAGGAGGGCAAGGCCGAGGAAAACCTTCGCATGGCGCTATTCGTTTGCCTTATTTACTGCTACATAAAGCAATGTAAGAGGCCTTGCTATTTACATGCTGTTCTTCGGACTGATTTCTGACAGCTTCTAAAACACGGAACATGATGGGCACCATTAAAGGCTCAGGCTTTTTAAGGGAGTTCTGTGCTATAGCAAGGCTTTGAATTATCCACCAGTGAAAAAGACTGAACGAGAACGGAGTGCTGCTTGTAAGAACCCAGCTGAATTTAATACTGGAAGCAAAGAAGTTACGCTTTTGTTGACCAGAACTCAGGCTCGGGAACCCTGTGGGTTTCCCTGGTTCTGCAGCAGAGCAGGAGCCTCAGCTGCAGAGTAAGGAAACGGATGGACACCATACAGAGGCAATGTCAGCGCAGACAGAAACCTTGGGAAATGGGAGAGCAGCAGCAGATGCTCAATGAGATAATGACAGATAGTCACAGCCACGTGATGTGCCAGACCCAGGTGGATGAGAAACATGCACCCAACTGAACGCGGTGCAATGGCGCAGCGCAGCGCCACGGTGTTGTGTGGATAACTCAAAGACCTGTTAGACTTTGAGGAAAAGATCACCGAGCAAGACTTAATAAAAATGCAGCCTCTGTCTGAGGAAGCTGCTAAGCTGCACGCTGTCAGAGGTAGGTGGGGATATGGATGGGTGTCTGTGTATCTGCATAGAACATGTGCCATGATCATTACCAGGCAGCATCTGAGCTAACCAGATCCTTGGGCAGACTTAGGAGGACATTTTTTATCTTGTTTTTATATTCTTATGAGCCACATTAGGCAATGTCAGTGAAGCACATACAGTAAAGCTTTGACTTGGTACAGAAATACCCATGCACCGACCAACTTTCAATATGAACATTTTTCTGAAAAGTGAAGTCATTTTATTACTGTGCTCTCTACCCAGGCGTGTGCAGCATCTGGTTAATATATTTCTGGGTAGTTCCTAACTCTCAAAATTCTCCATCCCTTCCATATTGCAAAACACACAAAAGGCAAACTTTCCAACACTTGCTTGGGTACCTGTTCCAAAGACCTATAGATCTGGTTAGGAATATTTTCCAAGGAGCCAGCCTACATTTTCCCATGCTTAATTTAGTTATTGGAATGTCTGCCATTTATATGTGTTCTCCTTGGCTCCTGCACAGGTCAGCTACTATAAATCAGCCCAGTATCACTGACTTTAACGGAGCTACAGTAACTTACAACAGCTGAATATCTGGTTTATGAATGCAGTTCCCAGAGCTTCATGTTAAACACAGCCCAAGGCTGGGGCATTTAAACAAAATGAAGAGGTTATGAAAGGTACGTACACGTCTTCCAGTTCAATATTGTTTGTCCTAGATACTTACTAGGTGATGAAAGGATAAATAAACAGACTCCAGGCATGATGATGTCAGACTTTGTTTTTGCCAGAGATATTTTCTCTGTAAAAAGAGTGCACGAGAAACAAATGAAGAAACAGGTGAGAGTGTATGTTTGGCTGCCAAACTTGGCCCTAGATGAAACATGATGAAGATATTAACCTTGTGGACTGGAATGTGAATGAAAGAATACCTGGAGAGGGAAAGGAAATCGTTGTGGCCACTGAGAACCCTAAGTACCTGATGGCAGCTAATGAAGAGGTGCGCAAGGAAATACACGTCTGCAGTCACGGCATGCATGATCCTAACTACTTGATCTCATCTGGTGAGGCAAGGAATGTACATCTCAAATTCAGTGTATTCTTCTTTCCCTGATGCTGATCTTTTCCAACTTTGTCTACAAGCTGAGTTTCATGAAAAGTCAGGCTGCAAAGAGCTACATTAATGTTAAAATAGAAAACTGCATTCAAAATGTCTCAGATGATGGTAGAGTTTGGTTTTGCTTGGGGACTGAATTTGAGGGACAAGAAGCAAGCATTGATGACTTCCTCACATGAAATAATTTTCTCCAAACCAAAACACATTCAGATTTGGGGTGTTCTTTTGGGGAAGGGAGCACCCCTCACACTTGTCGTATCCTTTTACCTTTGCTACAGTCAGAAATCTGAAGGAAAAAGTGAGGTTGCAACTACGGCTGGGGATGAGGGAGAGCAGACAGACCATAACAGGTCCTTGTCACAACCTTCTGCAGCCACAGACCAGGGGTTACCCCAGCAAAGAACAGCTACAAGAAAAACACGTTTTCCTGCGTGTCCAGATCTGATCCATTCAGCCCAGAAAAGCCACCGAGTAAATTCCACAATTCAGTTTAGCCAACACCGAGCCCTCCACCCACTCGCCAGTTTTAAATTGAGTTTATAAGGACAAATACACCAGTGATGACCAAGCTTTTGTGAGAGAGAAGCTGCTTTTCTTGGACCTGGAATGCCAGGCGTGCCGGGATGCCTGGCAGGCTCTGCCGTAGCTGCAGTCACCAGGATGCCGCCTGGTTGCCCCATCTCCACCAGCAAACAAAGCTCGGGGAACATCCTCCACAAGGTCCCATAAAAGCACAAAACCCGCTGCCTGCCACAGCATGATTTGAGATTACCTGTAGGATTTGAAACACCTAATCTGAGCCGTGAGAGACCCCAGCCCATCTCAACAGAGCAGAAATGAATTTCCTCCTCCAGGTGCTTCTCTCTGTCCACTGACTAGAGAGGGAATCCAAACCCCCAGCCTGGACTCGACATCTAACTTAAGTTGGAAATTAAGCGAGATGAATCTCTCCAGGAGTACTGTGAGTAGGGTAAGTCCCATGGGAACAGAAAATACTGTGCTAACTTTGTTCAAACACACAGTGGGAAATGGTCTATTCCCAGAGACTTTACAATATACTAATTACACAGCGAGCTGACATATCTCTGGCTAGCACATGTTAAATCAACTCCACAAATATTTACCAGCTGAGGCCTAGAAAGAGGGGACCAGGGAGAAAATTAAAAGAAAAGAAAAAGAAAAAAAAAAAGTCTAAGCGGAGATGTGGCAATTTGCCCCTGCCAAGCCCAGCTACTCTGCAAAGAAATTCTGTCTTTCTTCTCCCTCTCACAGGGGTTTTCCACCACTGGCAAGGGTGTCCAGGACAAACTGTGCCAACTGGTTCAGTCTAGAATAAATGCCAAATGGGCAAGAGGAATCCTTAGGCTTGTGAACAAAAAGGAAAGCTTTAATACATGGGGTTAAATAACTTTTACCTTGTAACCGTTTGTTTATTCTGGTACCTAACAGTTCAGGAGCAAAGAAAGGAAAAATGACAGTATTGCTCACTGCAATCGAAGAGAAACAGGATCAGCTGTTTCTTTCCTATTAAGTAAAGTCACCAGTGACTTCACTTCCTAAATTGCTATTTCTGTCATTGTCCTAAGAGATGAAGAGCATTTGGCAAACTTTGCTTCCAGATTTCCCAGAAAATAAAATGCCAGGGCGACTTCGGCAAATGTAACCACAAACATTCTCATATGTTTTAATAAGGCTCAGAATAAAAGGTTCTTTTCTAAATCAGATGACTTTGCTTTAAAAGGCAAGCGGGAGTCTAATTAGAGTTACTTATTTTCAGACATCAAGCAAAACTCCTAAAATAATCTTCTGTTTATTATTTATAGTCTCTTCCCTGTCCCTGCTTTTTCCTCTTTTGTTTTTAAAAATAGACTTTAATGATGTTGAAGAAGTTGGATTACTTATTGACAGACCAAGAATACACAATACAAGCCAGAAGATTGTCTATGTATTCAAGCTATTGGTGATGGGACGAGGTTTCAGTGCCTAGGGTGCATTGCACAGGGCTACATCTTCTGGAGGGCTTTCTAAGCCGTGCGAGGGTGCTTGCTGGAGCCACCAAAGCGATGGGGAGGGCAGCGCCGCGGCCGCCAGGAGGGACAAGCCGGGATGGGACAAGCCGGGACACGCAGGAGGGCAGGGTGCTGCCATCGTGGACAGCCCTTCTCCTGGGATGCTCTTCTGATCAACAAGTAACTCTGAATTTCTCTGTCTACTCTTCAAATCATAAACATTGCCATTCCTGGGATATCAAAAAGCTTCTTCTCTAGATGCATGTGAATAATTTTTATGCATTTTTTTTTGTAGAAAGGATGATAAATTATAAAGGCTGACTTATTTAGAACATTAAGTAGCAGCCAGTTATTTTCCTCAGAGTAGCTGCTATGCTGAAAACACCAACACAGCCAGACATGCAGCTTTAGAAGGTACTCCAGCACCAATGGGTCATTTCCCAGTGCTATTTCAGCCTCCTAATGGCTGTAAAATAGAGCTAGAATCTAAGTCATCTGCTTTACTATTTTATGCAAGGTGCCTAAGAAAGACTTATTTGGTTTGAATAGGTTTCAAAAGTGTGCATATACATATATATATATATATATGAATAAGCCTCTTTCATAAGAAAAGACTTCATGAATATTTCATGGCTTTCCCCTCAGGTTTGCAAGTATCTGGTTTGCCTCCTTCTGCTAAGTACAGTTTACTGCCATATGGGCTCAGGAAAGGCAGATTTCCACTGGGTTCTGCTGTTTCCATCAGCAGGCACAATGTTAAAAATAATGTGATGCAACCAGCTACATCATCCTCTCTTGGTATTAGAGTCACTCTTGGTTCCTCTTGGAGCTTCATGGAGAGGAGACGGCTTCCCCAAACTGTGCAGCAACATGAGCTGCAATTCAGGGTTGCCTGGTGGTTCTTTTTACTACTGGTTGGATTTTTAAATATAATTTTCTTTACCCTCGGATCTGGCAAGATGCTGTTCAAAGGGAAAAACACAGTTCTGGGTGACCTATGGAATTCATCTCTCATCACATCCCACCGCTTCCCACGTATTTTTTTAAATACTGAAGTCTGGATAGACAGGCCAGTTTGCTGTCACATCTCCCCCTTGTAACTGCTGACATTCAGACATTCTGGCATACTTTAGGGTTTGATTTATAGTCTGCAATTATGCTAAAAATGGGTATTTTAGAAAATACAAAGGAAAATATGATTAGTCAAAATTGAAAGCAAAAATAGAGATGAGGGAAATGAATTCTTTATCCAGCTTGCTAGACACGAACTCGTTTGCATTTTAGTCTCTCAGAACCTATCAGAGGGATCTCACTATTCCTGCAAGATTTTTTTTTCCAGGCTGTTTTTCTTGAACTCCTAATCGGGCTGTATTTCAGTTTAAACTTTTATGGATTTCAGTTAAGTTTACAGTAATTGGTGGCCGCATTGGAAACAATGTAAATTTTAGCCATTTATTTCAAAATTCTAGGAAAAAAAAAGAAAAAAAAGGTGAGTTTGAGGGAATTTGAGGGAATTTGGCTTTGAGGGTGTAGAATACAGGTTATGTGAAACGTTAAAGAAATCAACTCAAGAAGTTTTGCAGGGACAGCGGTGAAAATGACAACTCGGTGTCACTGAACTGATGGCACAAGAAATTCTGTGAGCAAGTGGTATGTGCAGCAAGTGCAGAGGGACAAATCCTGAAGCTCAGATGGGATCGCTCCGGCTTCCACAGGTTCATCAATCCTATTTCAATCTCTGTCTGAACTACAAAGATGACTCTGCTCCCTCCCAGTTCAGGACATAACACATGAACAAAAAAGGCATTTTGTGCACTCAGTGTCTGTTTCATTTTGAGAGAGTGGATGAATGCAGCGTAATCACCTTCTTTGGGTAATTTGGAGCACTTTCCAGCAAAGCAACAGTGAGTACAGGAACAATCTAACGTAATTCAACTCAACTTGCTCCACCTGCATAACTGCTTGGCAAAGGCAGAGGCTGAAAGACGAAAGTATTTCAGTGCATAAAGGCCTTCTAAAAATGGAGTTGGTTTTAAGTAGCCAGGCAAAATCCTTGCATATAATAAGGGGGCATGAGAAAGGTTATGCCTACTTCAGAGAGCAGATTCCAATACACAGATCCGTTTTCTTGGCCACCAAAGATGCAGAACTCTGTGCAGTTTGGTGTTTATTTATATGAAAATAGCCTTCATTTTTGTTCCATGCCTTGGGGCTGTGCAAATTATGATAGCAGAGGCATGTTTCCAGCAATGATAAGCAGCAGACGAGGGGCAGTATTCTGTCCAGCATTTGTTATTACACCTCTCCCAAACTAAACAGAGCTAATTAACATTAGCAGGACATTAAAGAATTAACACTATCAGCATTTATGACCAGTGTCAATCATTCACTCTCTCCTGAAGCGTGCAGGAAGGTGAACAAGTAATGCTGTGCTCGAGGGATTAATGGTACATGACTGAACTCATGATTGCAGTGGGCTGCTCGGTGCTGAAGCATTTGCCCTCAGCCAAGCAAGAGAAAGTAATGAGCTGAAATAAAGAAACGGGAAAAGTGAGCGGGATAGGAGCAGAAAACATCCTAACAAGCTGCCAGGGGAAGTGCTGGTTCACTGCTTGGGTCATTTCAAATTGAACTGGATAATGTACTGGAAAGTATCCTAGTTTATGGGAGGTCGTGCAATGAATTCGAAGGATGAAAGGGCAGAGCTGGTGCATTTCTGCTTCTTTGACTTGGTATCTTCCATGACTTGTTTTACAAATAACACATGGTTCAAAACAAGCCTAGGCTTATCTTTCAGTTAGAGTACAGGGGAATTTCTGGAGAAGATAATGAATATGCTCACCATCCACAGCTGGTCTTAATCTCCCTGCGTAGCCTTCTCCTTCACTTAGCTGCAGCCTTTCATAGCCCTGCAGAGTGGTTCAAACTAACCTCTGTTAACCTGTGTTTGCCAAGGGCTGACAGCATCACCACGAGCAGCGGGCCAGCTGGCAGGCAGCAGCTTCAACCCGAGGAACGCTGCTGATTTCCAGCTGATGAGTAGCAACATCTTTGAACATGTTCTCAGTCACTTGTGTTCATGTAAACAACCTTGAGGCAACATAAAAGACCTACTCAGACCTTCTCCACAGGCCTGTCTGCCTTTAAGATTTCTCTCCAAACTGTTTAATCTATTCTTTCTGTCATCAGTACCTAAACTAGAGCTAGGATCCCATGGGAAGTTAGTGTAGTTATAAATTGTGTTATCAGCCTTGCAGAAATCTAAACCCTTGGGCAGGAACTGAGGGATCCACATATTTCTACTTGGATACCAGCTGGCAATTAGAAGAAAGTCAAGGGCCTGCTACTTTATTTCCTTTCTCCTCCACAGAGAGCAAGGAGGTCATATCCAAGCAAGATAAGGCTTCCCCAACCTCCATATGCAACAAGAACTCATTTATTTCTGTGCTGATAGAGGAAAACTTCTGAAGGGTGGTGATTTGGGAACCCGACTCTGCCAGTTTGTTACATTACATGCCCTTTTCAAACAAGAGGGGTACTGCTTTCACCTCTGATAGGCATCATTAAAAAGCATTCATTTTAAACAATGCTCATTCTATTTATTACTAAAAGAAAAAGGAAGGGGAAAAAGCAAGAGATAATCATCGCTCGTTCCTGCCCTGCTGAAAAGTGAAGGACTCTGTCCCATAAGCAAGACCACCCATTGGAAAAAGTTTTCATTAAGACTTGCACTTGGCTGATGTTCTAGCAAACAGCCATTGCTGTGTTTCCAGTATAAACTAAGCCTAGAGTCCTGTGACTGTGATATCCTGTCTCTGAGAATAACCAAAATCAGATGCTTCTGCATAATAGATAATGACATAATAGTACGTCTATCGGGAGTGTTCTGTCCTACCTGTAGGCAGTTAAGATTTGGCTTATTTCCTGGACAACGAGAGTCTATACCACTAATAAATGTTTATGAAATGTCATGTAAGTGAGGAGAGCTATGCAAATGGCTAGCTTGCCTTGGATTTTGCTATGTTCTATGTTCCTAATATATATATATTTAACAATACAATTTGGTGGAGATGGTCTGGCAACGCCAAAGCCATCAGCAATATCCACATTTCTGGCAATGTTTCCTAGCAATTTTGGCAGGATTGGGATGCCTGAAGGTTTGCAAACTGTTTGTTTTTTTTTTCTCCTTTGTGGAGAAAATCTTGCCTAATGCAGGAACTCATCTTTATATGAATGTGACATGTGACGTATTTCTGCTCATGGAAAAGGGGTAAGATAATGTGAAATCAGGGAAAAACACCTTAATGTAAGATTGTGAAGATAATCATTTAGGAATTTCCGCATAATCTGAATTTGCAGAGTGGACAGATATTTTGACAGCAGCTACAGTAGTGTAAGCTTCTGTAAATCTGGGTACAAGTAAGAAAAAAACATCTCTACATTTAGCAATTCCCAGTACTTCTCCCTCATCTTTTCTGCCACAGACCTTGGCTCTGAGCCCCATGAGCCCGTAAGGATCTGCGACACCTGCCTACTCCACAGTTACCCTCCCGGAGAGCGATGCAGGAGAGCCCAGAGGTGACCATCAGCAGCTCCTCAAGGAGTTCAACAGCGTCTCATTGATTTCCGTTTGTAGAACCAGAGGATCAAGACTGGAACCTACCTAGTAAATCAAGGAAGTGACTTTTTTTCAAAGAGATAACAGCAAACAAATCAGATATCCCAGAGAAAGGGTCAATTTGACCATGATTTGAAAATGTTCCCTTTGCATTATTCTCATAAAAAACTCCATTCCTACATTGTACATTGAATTAACTCTGCCATAAATCACCTATTTCATCAGAGAGATTGCCAGTGTAAAAGTGGAAGCAAACTATCAAACCAGGAGGCTGACACTGAGGTCTGGTGCAAACTCAAAACAGTAGCAGGGTACTAAATTCAATAACTTGGTCTAACCTATTCAAATACTACTTTCTCTGCCCAAATAACTGATGCTTAATGAAGCTATTTATGTAAGGAAATTAAATTAAAAAGGAATGTTAGTCACCAGGGTGTTGCTACATGGCTGAAATGTGTGTCTAGGAGAATGGGGACTCATAAATTGTATACAACACACTGAATGGGGGTCTTTAGCCCGTATAATTAAGTGGCAACTAGTTTCATATTAAGGACATTACACATACACACAGGCACAAACAAAAGTCATATTCTCCATTTCCCGTGTATAAATCTCATGTACAGCCAAGCTGAGGGTAAAAGCGAGGGAATTATGATATCAAGGGAAATAGTTAAGCATTGAAAAGTGACTCATGAATTTGCACCTTCATCTTTCAGAGCTGAGGGACACAATTGTGGAGGCACCAGCAACTGTGGCTGTAATTACAGCTTGAGTCTTCAGAGGGTGCTCAACATCTCCGAAAAAAAACAAACCCAAAACATCAAATACCCAAAACTAGAAAGTACAGACTGTCATTTTAACGGCAAAGGTAGAGCTTAAGGCCAGACTACGTGCTCCTGTTCAAAACTTATGGCCAAGATGCATTAATTGCAGCATAAGAGAGGGCAAAGAGCCACTAACAGGTAAGTCACATTTGAGGCTGACTGGGCTGTTACAACCAGGGCTCAGGATACACATGGCTAGCCTGGGAAACACAAATCCCCATATTTTCCCTACCATATAGAAGGTGAGTGCAGACTTAGTAGCTCTAGGTTTGTCCAGACTATCAGATGAGAATTATGGATGAGCGTTGCAAGGTCCACACAAGCACAACACGGATGCACTAGATAAGCTATGTAGGCCCCACCAATATTCAGCAAAAAGCAAATGCCTCCTCAGGGTGCCTAAGACGCATGGACTATACACATGCCCTCCTCTTCACAGCCTCCTGAGGAAGCTCTTTCAATTACTTTATGTCCTAAGTAGCTAAAGTCAGGTGAGATACAATCCCCCTGTTTCCTAACTTTATGTCTAAATTACAGCAAAACTTCCAGGCACCTCTGTGAGTATAAACACTAAAAGGCCAAGGCTTTCACCCTTGATGCTCAGTGGTCTATATTTTCACCCTGAAAAACAGTCACAGCTGTGGTCAATCCCAAAGCAGATACACCCTCATTTTAGCAATCACCAGCCAGCAAGTCATCACTCCCTGTGTTACACCCAGCAGTGTGGGGCACCCCAGGAAACACCACAGTTGTTGTGCTGAGAAGTTTATAGCCTGGTGCTGCAGCCTGGAGGCTCCTGAGGTGCCCCGTGTTCCTGAGGTGCCCTGTGTCTGGATGAGAAGCAACTTTGGCCAGGGCAGCTCAGCTTGCACCTGCCCACAGCTCCTCTCTGGGAGCATCAAGGTAAATATGTGGTAAATAGATACAGGACTATACTGATCTATTTGCCTTCTTCAGTGTCTTGCAGGCAAATGGAGCTAGTGATTAATCATCATGAGTGATTTATTAACATATAAAGTTGCATTAAATGGGTATTTTGAGCTGAGTGCATGAGAGGCTTTGAAAGAGGAAAGTGATTCATGTTATTTAGCCAAGTGAGGGAAAACTCCTGTAGTATGAACCTACAATATTGATTTTTGTGGACTAAAAATATATTATATACATTAATTACATTAAATACATTGATTATATTAATACATTTCTAAGAAAATAACATGATTAGCAGCC
>JAVCKT010022854.1:0-13838 GCA_032273925.1 Rhynchotus rufescens
AAGAAAGAAAGAAAGAAAGAAAGAAAGAAAGAAAGAAAGAAAGAAAGAAAGAAAGAAAGAAAGAAAGAAAGAAGGAAGGAAAGAAAGAAAGAAAGCAGGGAGGGAGGGAGGAGCGCCAAGGGGCTCCAGCCCTTCTCCGTCCCACTCTGCCACAGCACAGGCTGCGGAGCGGGAATGCAGCGTCCAGTGCTGCATTAGTTTTTTGTTGTTGTTTTTTTTTTAGCAGGAGGCAGTGTCTAAAATATGTTTTTCTTGTAATTTTTGCACCTGCTCAACGTTGAGGAATGACCCTTTCCCCCAGGAGTGGGACGCGGCGCTGGCTGCTGCTGGCGCCCAGAGCTCCGCTCCTCTGCCCGCTCGCTCGGTGCCAAGAGCAGCGCCGGGGACCTCGGCCCGCCAGGGCTGGGAACCGCCGTGTACAAACAGGGTCTGAGAGCAGCTCGTTAGGTACCCCCATGTGCACTCCATGTGCATGGTGAACTTACACGTTTTTAGAAGAGATATGTAAATATATTTGGCTAGAAGAGAGATCTTCGAAATGTTCTGTGTCAAGACGCAAACAAACACCCACTTCCAATGCTGGCAAGGAATTCAGGAGAGAAAATCCCCTTGGGAGAGCAGGAGGCTGCCCTTGCGGGGGCGTTCCAAGGCCAGGCCCGGGAATGCCCAGGGATATTGCTTTTCAAACCGCTGGCACGGAGGGGGACGTTTGACAGCCAGAAGAGGTGTCTGAAATGGTGATGCGATGACATTATCCCGTTTTCCTGGTACACACACGCATGTGGAAAACAGGGAAGGCTTAGGAGGGCTCTTGGAGACCTGCTGCTGCTGACGTGTGCAGGAGGGCTCTGCAGCGCTTCCCGAACAAGCCCGGCCCATTCCCCTTCCTAAACTGCCTCGCCTCGCAGAGACATATTTCACCTGGGCCTGCAGAGAAATCGGTTGTTACTGGTGACAATTTATGCTGTAGGGATGCTCTGCGGCTGTTGCGTCACGCACAAGCACAAGCTTAATTTGGGGTTTGTTTCTGCTTTTAGATGGCAGTCGTGGAGATGTGCACGCCCAGCCTGGCGATCAGACCCCGCCTAACAGAGGCTTCATCGCATGTGAACACTGGTTTACACAATATGCAATTAGGCTGCTTCGTTTCTTGCTATTTGGAGATGACAAAAACGAGATTCAAAAATACTCTAGATGCCTGTACCCACAATGAAACGAGCTGGGACTGTTTGGGACTGTTAGCCTTGACCATAACACGGGCAATCCGGCCCCTGTAACTGTTTGCAGCAGGCGAGACAGGCCATGAGGGGCAGAGACTTCCCTGCCTTTCCACAGACATCTCCGAAGCCCCGGAGAGGGGCCATGGAGCTGGTCCGAGCCCCGCGCTGCTTGCCGGGGTTTTGCTCTCTAGGCTCCTGGTAGATTAGTCTGACGGTGGCACCAGGAGCGAGCGGCACGGGAGGCTACACGGAGCACGTGCCGCAGGAGCAGCAATTCCCGCTGCAGGAGCAGCCATTCCCACAGGAGCAGCACTTCCCACTGCAGGAGCAGCAATTCCCGCCAGGACAGGGAAGAGCCGCAGCCCGTCCCAAGGCGGCACCTCCTGGGAGCCCGGAGCGCGGAGCTGTCGCTGCCGGCCTGAGTAATGGCTCTGTGCTATACTTAGGTCCTTGCTAGGAAGAGACAGAATCATCCCGTGACTAAACCCAGCTAAATCCCTGCCGCGGCCGTCTCCCATAAACCGATGACAGTGGCCAAGGGGCAAGATGCTCAGTTATCAGAAACGGGGCGGCAGGAGAGCAGAGGCTTCCTGTTGACTCAGGGGCCCTTTCGCAGGACGGGGCTGTCGTCTCCCTGCGGACGTGTCTGGCCGCTGCTTCCCGGGTCAGCCGCGCGCAGAGGCAGCAGCTCCTACCCAGACAAATAGTTGCTGGCTGATATAATGGCACTAAGAAACTGAAATTAGTAGTTGTTTTTAACCCAGCAGAATTCCTGTCTTCCTCTGACAAGATGCTGCAAATTAAGCCAGACTTCCCGACTCCTTTAGGTTCTTTTTTACTGGTTTGTCAGGGTCAGAAGTTTACTAGAATTGCCGAGGACAGAGGAGGATCAAACATTAGGTCATCTGTGGAGAGCCAGCATTTCCTAGTGCATCACTCCCTGTGATTTAAAACGTCTTTAGCAATACCCATTTCTCAGGTCAGATCTGTACTGTCTAAGATGGATTTTGCAGGGTCTAACTCAGTAGAGTTTGCAGCTTATTCCTGATTTATCTCCCTGCCGCCGAGATAGCGCGGAGGGCGGCGAGCAGTGCGAGTGCGGCAGCTGCCGCGCTCTGGCCCTCCCGTCTGCTGGATGTGCAGGATTGCAGGACTCAGCCTGTCCGCGCTGCGGCCTCCCGGGCTCTCGGGATGCGCACGGCCGGCACAGCCAGGCGGCTGCCTGGGCTGCCAAAAACACTTGGGGAATGAAATCTCGTTGCAGCAGAGCCCACCGCGAGGTGGGGAGGCAGGGATGGATGGAGAGAGGAGGTCTGCAGGTGGTGGAGATGGACGCTGGCTATGCGAGCTACGACACAATCGCTCTGCCGTTAGGAAGCGCTTAATTGCTGTCCCCGCTCTTGCAGGGCAGCAGCCTGGCTCGCCCGCTCCAAACACCGCCAGGCTACGGACACACGGACACACGGACACATGGACACACGGACACACGGACACACGGACACACAGACACATGGACACACGGACACACAGAGCGGGCAGGGGGCGGGAGGGCTCATAGACCAAACCTGCACGGAGGAGGGCAGGGGGCTGGCAGCCCCTGGGACGAGGAAGGCAGCACCTGGAGGAGCACCAAGGTGGGTCTGGAGGTTCTCTGAATTTCTCTCGGAGTCCCACGTGGAGGAAAGGGCCAGGTTCCTACCCGGAATTTATGCTGAATTGTTTTGTTGTGAAGAAATAAAATGCATCCCTGAAGAATCAGCAATGAAATCCTGGAGCTGCTGAAAATGAATTTTCCTATGCCAAGCAGGAGGCTGATCCTTAGGGCTGGAAGAGCTGACAAACCCTTGCACTGCAATCAATGCTGCGTCTGTCCCCGGGGCGAGTTCACACTCACATTGCTCATTCAGAAGCGCTCCATGGGTCTGGCGCCTTGGCTGAGACAAGAGAAAATTTGGCTCAGAGACAACAGAAATGGGCAACGACTGTAAATATTCGTGATGCCCAGAGCAAGTTCGGGTTGCAGACAACGTGTTGCAGTGGGCTGGGCTGCTGCAGGGTCGCGGACACGGAGTCTGCGAGCGGCCCGCGCCGTCCTCCGTCCGCGAGGGGTGCGTGCGCGGCCGGCCAGGCTGCGCCCCGCGCGGCAGCGATGCCTTCGAGCGCTGCCCTCCCGGCCGGCAAGGAAATCTGGGGTTACGTCCTTGGCTAGTTCTCAGTTTTCCTCTTCTGTATGAACATAAAGGTCTAAGTAAAGCAGAGAATACTGCCCCACAGCTGCTTTGGATTACCTTTTCGCCCCCTTTCCGTGAACATAATGATACAAAGATTTGGTTGAAATCTTTGAAGAAATTCGAAGGAATCGTCACATCCTTGTCTCTTAATTAGAGCAAAGCAATCAAAGGTAAATAAGACTGAAAAAATGAGTAAAAGAAAATAATCAAAAAGGCAGAAAAAATGGCAATTAAAACTAGACAGCTCCTTTTCTATTGATTAACAAATAAAACAAGCCAATTCGTGCATGTGCTGATTTTACCCATAGTTATTTGTGAACAGAGATATTATTGCAGTGGAAAAAAATGCTGTATTTTCTACTTTAAGAGGTATTTTGTGGCAACACATTATGTTTTTCACTGGTCGTGATCAAATGAGTCATCTAGTTTATAGTCAAAAATAGATCAAGTAATGTAGATTAAAAAAATAAAACAGCAATACGTGTGGTTTTGAAAGTAACTGTTATGATATCGCTTTCCTAATTTGGCTATATTCAGGCAAGACTTTTTTTCCAAAGCTTTCCGCAGTTTGTTTCATCACCAAAAGATTATTTGTAGTGAGTAAAGCTCTTAAAATCATGGACCAGTCTGGGTCTCTGAACCCTGTAATACTATCTATAAAGTAAAAAAAAACTCACACTTTTTAAAAATTTTCAACCATTTTTAAATATTTCCATTTAAATTGATATTATGATGCTCCCATAATCCCTTTAAAATGTTGTCATATCACCTCAATTACTCATTCTGGAAGGGCACATTGTGGCTTGACAGTAGGTTTCTTGTTTTCTTAAATTAACGATATACTGCGGAACAGCTAGTATATATTTAAGCTGCCATTTACTATAGTAATAAATATTAATCAACCTCTAGAAGAAGAAACGTGCCATTGTTGGAAGAAAGTAAAAGAAAACTTTGTGTTACCCTTAGCTGTCTGGTTTCTGCAGGGACACGAGAAAAACGGTGTTTATCATTTGGTATTTCAGTAGAAAAACACTAGGGTCTTTCTAAATCCACCCAGCTTAACTGGTTGTTCACAAGTTCAAAAACAAAAAGGAATTTAAAAGAAAGCATTTATTTGCTCGGAGTTTAGCTAGAGTTTATCGAAAGTTCTTGTAAGTTAAAGCAGGCGCTGCTGAGAAACGAAAGGCGTCTCCGTGGGCGCGGGCTTTCGTGGGCGACGCAGTCCCCAGGTCCGAGCTGCCGGGGTTTGCTCTGACACACCAAAAGCTTGTCTTAGCCTTGTTGTACGCTTAGTGTCTCAAAGAGACCTCCTGTAAGTGGAGGGAGCAGGCCCTTTTCCACTTCTTTTAGTTCTGGTATGTAACTGGGAACCAACTTGCCAGAAGAAATTCTCTTTTTTGAGGAGCCAACTATGTGCGCCAGTTCTGCAGTTCTCTGCTCTTAGGGACTTCTGGGGGGGCACCTCCATAAAACCGGGAGCCCAGGTCCCAGGCGCGTGTCTATGGCCCTCTCCGGGCGGCTGAAATGACCTTGGCAGGCTGGCTCGCAAACCAGGAGCAAGTTAGGTTAGCAGCCCTTTTTTATAAAGAACAGTAAATTCCCTTTCTTTTTCCCTTTCATTTCAGAGCAGATCACTCTTGTTCCGCTAACGCACTGTGGGATTTATGGCTGTGATTTAGTAGGTATGAGCTACCTACTCCCGGCTCAAATACTTTGCCAGATGTCTGGCCTGCAACTCCCCTGACATGACATGGACATTCTGGGTATTTGTCTCCAATCATCCATTAGTTTTGTGTTAATCTTGTTTATTACCTCCTTGTTACTCTTTAAAAAATGTCAGCTCGTTCATCTCATGGAGGCTCCCACTCAGATGTTGTCTACTAGCTTGATTTAAGGTGCCGTAACTCTTCAGACCTGTCACTACAAACTATGCCCTCTTGGCTCACCGCGGCTTCAAGAAGCTCACGGGCTGAATCAGCTTTCACAGAGATGGATTATTAAAACACATCTCTGTCCAGAGAGCCGGGATGGGAGACAGGCGTATCTGAACACAGCACTTCCCAGTGGAAGTGTTCTTAATGTTCTTAATGTTCTTAAACAGGCCTGGCCAACTGCCGTGGAGATGGTGAGGAGCGGGGTCAGATCCTCTTCCCTGGTCTCCCGGCAGCCCTCATGGAGATGCAGAAGGGGCAAGAGGGTGAGACGGAGCCTGGCACGTTCCTGCAGTCAACAGTCCTCATGCGCGGAGCGGGGATCCCGTGGGATCCTGTGGAAGCTCCTGGCCGGACCTTGTGCTCAGTGCTCGCTCGCTGGTCTCCACGGTGCCTCCCGGGGCGGCAGGAGCTCACCGTGACGCCCCTGCTCCCCAGCCGCGGGCTCCTTGCAGGGACGGTGCCCGTGGGCTCGTGGCCAGAGGGCCCGGCGGCTCCGAAGCCCGGGGCAGCGGGCAGCGAGCCGCTGCACGCGGGCACCGCTCAGCAGAGCCCCTCGGGGCCGGCTGCGCTGAGCACGCCGGGCTGGTTTGGGAGCGGAGCGGCGCTCAGACCTGTGACTGCGAGCGCGCTGGACGCGGAATGGATGCTCCATCATTGCTAAAGATAAAGTTATTTCCGTTCTCTGATTCAGTCCTGGAAACATCTCTCTCCCGGGAAATCAATATAAATGAGAAATATACTCAAGTCACGATCCAAATAGTACTAGTATGTTAATATTTTAATTCTGCGAAGTAGGCTCAGTAAAATAAACAATGCCACAATGTTGAGCTCATGATGTACAAAATAGAAAGTCTCCGATTTGCTCTAAGCGGCAACAATCATGTTTAATTTAAGCTACATAGCTTCCTCTTAGAACATTTTTCTATGTATGCATCATGAATGGAGCTGAAATACTCTAGAATGATACGAGCTGGGCGTAATAGTAGGAAAAAATGATGGAGTGGTGGTACAGCTCACGTGGGTCCTCAGCAAAGAGACTTGTTTTACTGCTCAGGCTGTGGCCTCACAACCGCTCGTGGCGAGTGCGTGCCCGGCGCTAGCACTCGGGGTGTGGATGGGATATAGAGCA
Organism: Rhynchotus rufescens; assembly: GCA_032273925.1. Classification (NCBI taxonomy): domain Eukaryota; kingdom Metazoa; phylum Chordata; class Aves; order Tinamiformes; family Tinamidae; genus Rhynchotus; species Rhynchotus rufescens. The sequence goes on from JAVCKT010022854.1 coordinate 6,515, forward strand.
GGAACGGGCACACAGCTGGGCTCTGCTGCCTGAGCCAGCGTGCGCAGGGTGGTGCTGATGTTGGCTCGTGCTTTGCTGCTGGCCATGGGCTAACAGACACTGCCCGGGCTCTGCAAAGCCGGCGCAGCGTGCACCAGTGATACCCGACCTAGCATTAAGTGTGCCGGGACGGACTAACCTCTGCAACGAATGTGCATCTACAGACCATACAGACCACCTTTCTTTTTTTTTTTTTTTTTAATGGTTGAGTGGGCTGCATTGTGTGTCCAGGCATTTTTATTGGGATTAGGAATTCTAAAGCTGAAAGGAATGCTGAGCGCTCACTGCAGCGCAGGAAAGTTAAAGGCTGACAGGAGGCCGGAGGGCACCAGGGCTCTGGATTGGGGACCTCTCTAGCCTAACGCCAGGTAAAGCCTTCATCCAGGCCTTGAGGACTGCCATTACGGGTCACTGAATTCTGTCATATTTGTAATTGCTCTTTTATGAGATCTAGAGAACTGGGCAGTGTGAGGGGAAAAAAAGAAAAAAGAAAATAAAAAATAAATAAAAAAGCTAAGAGTGCAAGTTAGAGCCACCCTGGGATTATCCTAATTCATTTGCTGGCCTCAGCTATGGTTTTATGTGTCTCCTTCCTTTAAGCAGTCAATAAAAACACTACTTGCTATGGCAACTGCCTCCTTCCTCATTCAGACAGACATAATGCACCATTCTGAGGATGCTCGTGCCAATTAGTACTGAGAAATTTTATAGATGAAGCATTTTAATGGAGCTGCTCTGCTACATGAGCATTTTCCATTAGCATCTTTGTTTTTAATCATTGGCCATATGTGCTCGCGGTCGGCGTCCAGCTCTGCTGGGGCACGGGGACACTGGGGACGTGGAGGTGCTTCCTGGCGAGCGCCAGAGGCGCAGGGACAAGGACCTTCCTCACTGCTCATGCACACGCGGACCGTGTCCATAACCACCGCGCTCGGAAGTCCCAACAGTCCCGAATCCAAAGGCAAAACTGCTTTATTGCCTGCCAGCTGCGGTACGGAACATACCATATTTGCAAAGCAGAGCTTGACGTGTCTGCATAACTCACTGCTGGGGAAGGAGTCGGCAGGACGATGTATTGAAACGCAGCCATCTCTGTTACGGTATGCCATGCATGTTTTTAAAAGCTATTTTTAAAATTAATAGTACTCTCTAATGCTGATAAAGTGGAAAGCATTTTTAATTTGGTGCACTCCGAACCTCTTTCTAAATCCACATTAATCTGCTTTCCACTTGACTAAAGTACATCTTTTGAAATATGTTTTGAAATTTATTAATAGAGTGCTAAAGGGAGGAAACTTTTATTATTTAATGGCCACATCATTGTTAAGTGCTGCGTACAGGCTGCTATTCTTACTTTCCACCACTAATTTACACCTCACTATGTAAATGCTTCTAATGCTCGCTGCCACACGAATGATTAAGCTTATCTTGAAGACTTCTTTTCCTTGGCCAAGGCGTTGCGTTAGGTATGTCGACACTGCTCAGTGCCTTGCAGGATGGAGTCACCTTAAAAAGCTTTAGTTAGTTCATGTACCAAAAAGAGTCTACTTACATTAATGTGAAATTAATACAAGCTCTTTAATGCCACTGCGAAGGCTGTAAGAAATAGCACTTTGTGATATATTGAACTTCATGCATTTATTTTAGTTTTCTGAAGCATCACTTTTGAAAAACCTGGATTTCCAACAAACTCAGATTTGAATTGTATGAATTGCTTTCCCAGGTACTAGGTATTACAATGTGGAGGCCACCAAGGGAACATCTAAAGTGTAAATTTCCACTTCTTACCATGTGTGCATATTAACATTTTAACACAGCAAATAATTTTCATAGTTTACAAAGTTTACAATCCGTTATCCAGAAGGTTACGCTTCGGCATGTGTTTGCATTCGACCCAAATAGCATGGAGCACATAGCGCATTACAGACACGGATTTGCCAGGGCAGGGGACGGTCTGGCGGTCCCCTCTGCTCCCCACCGTCACCAGCCCGCCCTGGAAGCCACCAGGACGTGGACCGGCACGGTGAGGTGCGTGACGGGGGCTCCAGGTGCCTGGGCACACGCTGGGGAAGACAATGCTCGCGTGTTTGTGTAGTGAAAGGCGGCCGTGCCCAGCGGGAGCGGGAGCCCGGGCCGGTCTTTGCGAAGGGGTTCCCTGTCGGAGCCGGGGCACTCGATCCCGAGGGGTCCCCCGTTCCCGGCCGCGTTGGAGCCCCTTGGCCTGGCAGCCAAGGAGGAGCAGGGGGACCAGCGTGAACCGCTTCTTCAGCCCACGCTGCGTAGACAGCGCTGGAGGAGGCGAGAACCCGTCATCGTCGTCTGGGTAATACCCTATAAAAATACTCAATACAAGGCAAAACCAGACAGACAAACCCCGCCGTCACTAGCGCTGGGATTTCCTCTGTAGCTTTGCCCTACGCCGAAAATGGGACACTCAAGGCAAAGGGGGAAGCCCCTGCCTTTGGTCACCTTTTCCAGGAGCTTTTTGGCCCTTTGGATTGAGGCAGTCACAGCGAACGGCTACAGTGGTTTAGCTTTAAACCATCCAATTCGCTGTGTGAACAGGACTGACTTTGCAAGTCCACGGAATCCACACTGTATTAAGTGATACGGGTGGAAGGCTCTTTGGATTTCCTCTTCACACAGACATGTCTACCTCTAAGCCTGTGATGAGCAGGAGGAGCGCAACGTGAGGACACCCCAGCTGCCTTCGTTCCTGCAAACCTCTCTGTCTCCAGCTCTGCAGCCGCTGCCTGTCGCCAAGAACAGCGGTTGTTCTCACGGGCTGCCGCAGCCCCAAAGCAGGTGCGAACCCCCTTCGTGCTGAAATGCAGCGGAAGGTGGGAAGGGAGAGCAAGAAGAAAGGCAAAGGGAGGCACAGGGAGGACAGGGAAGCAGTGTCCTCACGCTAGTGTCAGGGAGGGGTTTGGGTCATTTTGTAGGCGATGCTGAAAGAGCAGCCCCGCTGCCACGGCCGGTGCGCGCGGAGCCCGGGCAGGGTGGCAGTGCCGCGGGGCGCTCGGTGGGATGCGGAGCAGCCGCCGTCTGAGAAATTTAGGGGTGGGTCTGAGTGCTGCAGAAAGGACGGAGCAATAAATGCCTTGATATGGGTCTCGCTCACCATTAAAGTTAATGAAATCCGCTATGCTAAGAGCACCACAGCGGAACCTGGACAGACAGGACGCAGTAGAAGCCGGCCCAAGCTCCAAGCCCTGCCGCGGGCAGCCGCGAGCCCCTTCTTGCCCGCCTGCATGCCGTGCAGAGCGTTTCCCTCGCGGGAGCCGCGGGAGGATCCCGGGCGCGGGGCAGAGGCCGGGGGCAAACGCGTCCCCGGGGACACGGCGCCGGGCAGCGCCGGCCACGAGCGCAGGGTGAAGCCCTGACTGACCTCACCTGCTCGCGGAACCACCTACTACATGGTGCTTCACGCACCTACACAAGCGCCAAGGCATAACTGTGCCCGCGAGAAGCTATCAAAATTATGAACGGTGTTTCCCTAACCTTTTTATGAGGAGATGCTCACTTCGCACAGCAGTGCCAGTGTTGGCATGCAGGACTTTTTTTTCCAAAGGCGTCTAATTGAGCTAGGTATAAATAGCGTATCAGTAAACAAGACCTTTTGGCTCTGTGAATCATGTCTAAAATATTCGTGAGCCCTCCACAGCCTCTCTGATGGTGAAGAATGTGCTCATTAGGCTGGTCCAGATGTATTCTGCAATCCAGTGAGAGCCTGATGTCTCCAGCAGATAAATCACATAAACAGGGATGTACCTGACTGCAGACAAGCCGTGCCACAAGGCTCAGGGCAGCTCAGAGGACCGTGCAGCAGATGGCTGTAGGACCTCCTGGACCAGAGAGCTCCACAAAAACACTCTGGAACAAAGAATACCAAGAACCTGTGTTTATTGCGTTCCATTTAATTTGTACCTTATCTCCGAGCACTCCAAAATAGCTCCAAATAAACCAAATAAGCCTGAAATAAAAACAAAATAGAAACTTGAAAACCGACTAAATTTTACTCTGCATTTACTTACTGGGAAATTTCTCAAGCAACTGCTAATATGACAAATATGTCTGTCTAATGTTGTTTTGATATCATAAGTGTACAGTCCCTCTCTTCAAGAAAACATTTCTTTCCTGCAGTGAGCTCCCCGGGATTAATTACACAAATACATTTAAGTGCATGTGGAAGTGTTTGGAGCATTGAAACCTCTGTTTATTTCTAATATCAAGCTAGTTATAAAAGTATATGTACATGTGGACATATATATACACACTATCCGCATCCTTATGTAACTCATAAAACAAGTTAACAACAGCATAAGAGGTATTTGGAGGGTCACTTGGCGATGGGCACGTTATCAGCTGGGCATCTCCCCCTCATTTGTGGGGTGGAAGTGCTGACCAGCTCGCAGCACGCACAGGGGCTGCTCCCTGTTCGAGGGGATATGCAGCGAGCACAGACTTAGGGACAGTCTTCAGAGCATTAACGCTGCCCCACGTGGGAAACTGCACACTGTATGAAGAGGGACCCATTATTTTCCAGCTATCACCTCATCTGTTTCATTTCAAGATACAAAGGAGAAGATTACTTGGCTGTGGCTGTAATCAGAACATGCATCTGGGAGCACTTTTTGACTTAAAACATAGCAAACATCACCCCAAAGCTGCTCTCCATACTTCAGTATCCCTCAGCACGACGTTACCCACCACTTCCTTTGACACGTGTTGGATATTAGAAGAGGAGGCGATAAAAAGCAATAAAATCATCATAATGGATGATTCTGTTTTGGTAGTTTCAGTGCCAGGTAAACTCAGAGATGACAAACAGGAAAACAGTCTATAATCTTAAATGACATATTAAATGATTATTCTTTGAGTACTTTATAGTTTAAAAGTCATTCCCAAATTCCACCTGGATCCCTCAAAGACAGCAAAAGCACAAGTTGTAATCTGAACAATCTGAAATATTTGCAAGTCTTGAAATATTTGCCATTTTTACTAGATCAATTGTCCACCATTTTCATTATTTGACAAAAATGGCTCCTTATAAATAAAAAGAAAGCCTCTAGCCACTTATTCATGCAGGCTGCTGTATTAGCTGTATTTTAAGCACTGCAGAGTAAAGTTTGTTGCTGTGTGAAACAATTGTGCTGTTTTTATGCCTGAACAAGAGCACGCGGACTCAGGCCGGCTGTTGAGCACCGTGCCGGGGAACCTGCGCGCTCCGGAGCCCTGCGCGGAGCTGGTTGTGCCGGGACGGCGCTGGTTGTGCCGGGACGGCGCTGGTTGTGCTGGGACGGCACCGGCGCTGCCCTGCAAGAACCTTCCCTCTCCATAACCCTGGCGAAGCAGGGAGAAACACTGGCGGGCGCTGGGACAGCAGGTAGTGCTATGGGCATATGCAACCTCTACTTGCCAGTTAGAATTGAGAACTGGGTAGCCAAATACTAACAAATCTCTAAGTAAGGTATCACCTGCCACCTAGAGAACCCTGTAGGGAATGCAGGGAAACACAGAAAAGTGGTTAAATTTGCTGATATATTTTCCTCTTTAATGGGGACAGCGCATATCCATTCCGAGCTCCGCAGTGTCCGTGCACCTTCGGCAAGGTGCCCCACATGTGCTGGGGGGCTTCAGCGCCCGGGGGATCTTTGCTCCAATAAAACCCAAATCAGCTGAGAAACCTCTCACTTAATCCTCTCTTATTCTTTGCAATAGCCAGGGCTCAAAGGGATTTGCAGCATGCTTCTGAGCATGAAATGCTGGTGTTTAACACTCATTGCAGGGCTAACTCTCATATATCTTTAATTAAAGTTACACTAAGCAGTGGACAGGTTAAAGGAAACGCCAGAATTCACAGGGGGAAGGTCGCACTTCTGCAAGGGCTGCTCAGAAACACTGCTTGGTGCGGGACAGCCGAGGGGAAACTGCCACCAGACTGCTGAAACTGGAGAAACAAAACTGCGGCAAGGGCAAGGGCAAGGGCACGAGAGAGCTGCCCGTCTACCAGCACCAGTCACCTGCTCTAACTGGGAGCTTTCCCTGGGTAACCAAAGTAGTGGGGACACTGAAGACCCCAGACCCTCGTGGATTTCTCTGAGTTCCCCGGGGAAGAAACAAGACGTTGTTTCCAAAATGCTGGCCACGAAACCTCAGAGCACTCTGCAAGTGTGCGTTGGTTGGCCAAAAAGAGTTGGAAAATAAAAGAGAAATTCAAGCAGGAGGAATTGGGCAATTACATCCACAGAACCAACAAACATGTCAGCCACTGAATGCCAAAGGGCAAAATTCGCATCAATCATTAACCAGGGAAGAAAAGACCTACATTGTGCATTGCCGAACTGCTGGGTGATGTCCATATAAATATTTGGGGTACATGTTGAAATAAACGGCATAAAAATAATCACAGGTATAAAGGGAGCCTGTGGTGAGCTCCTTCAGGGAAACGTGGACAACGGGATTCCACATAACAGCCCGTTGTTCAAAGAGCTCTTACTCAAAGAACTCTCACTTCATGAAATGCAATATCGTGGCCTTAATCCTAACGTCAAAGCTAAGTCAAAACTAGCAAGGACAAATCAATTGAAATAATCCGAATTTTCATTGAGAAAGGATCAAAAGGTTTGGCTGAGAAGATGGAAAATGTGAGTATGCAACAAGAGAATACGGAGACCTCTCCTTAGATAGTAATGAAAAAACATCTCTAAGCGAGTCTGGATGATTCTGTACATATTTCTTGTTCACTCCTTAGAGAACAATCTCTGTCCTTAAAAATAGAAGACAGAGGAGAAATGTTCTCAGTGCGATGTTCCAGCTGGAAGGAGACTTCCGCTTCTTCCTGATTTATTTCTTGTACATCAAAATTAAAACTGGCCAGAATTGCAGACCTCTCCCTACGGTCACTTAGAAGTAGTGCCCTTAATGGAAAGAGCTAGGGCAGAGCATCTGCTAATGTGAAAATGTCAAGAAGTTTAAAGTTCCTGCTTTCTCATATTTTGAACTTTCACATATTTTTCTACTTCATAGTATTATGAATGTTCGCAATCTGTGTATTTTAAGTAAATGTGATGTCCTTGAGAAAGCACTGCTATGAATGGATGCCATTTGATGCATTCTCTACAAAGTTATTGTACAGTTCATGGTTTAATAAAATATTTCAATTAAGACACGTAGGTTATTGTTATTATAACCTGTTCTGGCCCTTGCCCTGCTGCTGAGAGAAGGATTCCATAAAATACGAGAGGACAAGCTAGTCACACACACTATATATATATGTATATAT
>JAVCKT010022855.1:16232-28833 GCA_032273925.1 Rhynchotus rufescens
AATGCTTTTGCAATGTATGGTTCACCATGAATAACAACGACATTTTACTAAATATTCCAGTACCACCGCCCTAGTCTGAAATAAAAATGTCATCAAAACAAGTTTTGATTTTGTGCAGAGTAATCTGCAAGAACTTTTTAATGAATAACATATCTAGAGAGAGACCCAGAAAGCAAATGTTGCTATAAATATATCAAAATGAACGGAACTGTGCTGAGCTGCACCAGCAGAAGTGCTGCCCTAGAATCTACACTCCAAATTTGATTAGGTTGCTACATAGCAAAGACACGGTAGAAATACAGCTCTGTATTTGCACATCGATATTACAAGCTGCAAAGCTCATGCACATTAAGTAGAGACATCCATGCACACATTCTATTAATATTACATTGCAGCCCGAAAACTCCTAGCTCATCCCTTTACTTTCTAATAAACAGTATTCCAAATAGCATCTTCTGTACAAGAGGGCTCAAAAAAGTAGAGTCCTGTAGGATCTCAATTCATACAACTCCTTTTTTTTTTTTCCTGCATCCTGAAAGCTCTTCTGTTAGGGGTACTTTTTCTGCAACCTGAAAGCTCTGAAGGGGAACTGGACAGGAAACGTCTGCATTTCAGATGCAGGTGAAATGAGAATCCCAACACCAGAGGCTTCTAGGCTGTTAGTTTGCTGAACACCCAGTTCCACCTCTGCAGGCAGTAGGAAGGAGAGACACAGATTTGTTCTGAGAAGCACATGGGGTCCCCCTGGCCTTCAGCACCACCAGGAGCAAAAATTGCTCAAATATTATTCTGGCATAGAGCTCACATAACCACGAGCTCGAGGACTGACAAGCACAGCCAGGTTAATCACTGCCCTGCACTGAGCAACACTACTAATACTCTTGGGATTATAACCACTGTCAACACAGATTCTAGCCTGTGGGCAGGATAATCTTGTTATCGCTAATGGATATAATGGAAATGCAAGTGCACAACATGTTCCTTCATTTTCTTTCAGCTGACTTTCAGAGCTAGAGCTTTATTCATTTGTGGGCTCCGCCTTCGCTGCCAAAAATGCACACAATGCCTTTTTAAAAAGATCAATTAATATGAATAAACGATCTTCATGGATTGGGGGCCAACAAACATTAGAACCCGTCCGAAATGCTGAGTGCAAGACACCATCAAGAAATGAATACCCCTGATCTTTTTAAGTGACTGCTAGATTGCTGTGTCGGCAAAAGCCCAGCGCTGTACTTACGATCCCAGTCTTTCTTCAATATTGTAGACATCGGAAACTTTCTGTTCAGTGTTGATGGTAACTGTCCGATATTCAACCTCTGTTTCTTTCCCTTCTAAAAATGAGGATTAAGAATTGTGATTAACACCTCCATGCAGCACAAATTTAGGATGCAGCTTTGCATTTACCCAGATAAAAACATGAACTTCTTACCATCATCAGATAGTTCCACTTCATCTTTAAGTTCTATGAAGAAAAAAGAAAGTCATGATTAATTCATTACATAGGATACAGTATTTATGGAAGTGTCAGATTATTCACAGTAGTAGGGCCTACCAGTTAGCAGATCTTAACGGCTAAGCAGAAAAAAGCAGTCAGAGAGTCTGTGCATTGATTTCATAAATAAAAGCTATCAATAAAGTACTTCTAAATAAATCAAGTTCAGGCGTTTTTCAGTGCTCAGATATTTTACCTGTCTATTGGAAACATAGGTACACTAATCAGTTCAAAATCATCTAATAAATTGTTTTCAGAATACTTTAATGAAATGCAAAATAAATTAAAATATTACAATCAGTAACTATAGTACCAGTATAATGACAAATACTTTTCTGGATTTATACATTTTCATCTATACATTTTGGGGGCTGAAAAAACAAAACTAAAACAAACTCTTACATGGAAAGATGCCTTGCAGAGCACCTAGGCCAGTTTTTGAGACTCAGGAGTACTGGCAAATTTGGAAGCCTGCACCTTCCTGAGCTTTGAAATCGCCGAAGCCCAAATGGAGCCTCAGTGCTCCAGAGGGGCAGGCGGAGATGTCAACTGCTCCAGGACCGCCTGGCAGAGCAAAACTACCCGGAGGGTCCAGCTAAAAATCACCAAGTGCAAGAGCTGTCAGTGACACGGGTCTGTGTGTTGTTCCCTGTGTCGTCTGCAGGTACCAGGAAAGGGACTGTAGCTGCAGTGTTGTTTATGTTACTTGTACTGCTTGGACTCGTTCCTAAGACCTGTGGGTATCACCAGTAATGTGAGAAGCTGCAAAGGAGGTTTCAGTGATCTGAGCAGCTCTGCTGGTAGCTGCTGTAGAGCACCTGGCCACTGCCGAGTGCAATCCCAGCCAAGGGATTTATCCCCACTGCACCAACAGATTTATGTTAGGATATATCAATGTGACATTCCGGACACTGCTGGGTGCTTTACATGCACCCACACTACTTCGAGCTGCATGCAGCAAATAACAAATAAAAACAGAAAGAAAAGGTAAAAAGAGGGGAGATAACTAGTCTGACACGTGGGCATTTTGTCATTACTGGCCAGCTTCATCCCTCAGCATCTTCTACCACCATCTTCTGCGTGTTGGTGCACCTGGACTGTGGTGGCAAGCCCGGTGAAAGGGATAGAGGGTGGTGCTGAAGCCTCTCTGTCGCTGCGGGGCTCGCAGCACGTGCGTGTCCCGCACAGCCGAGCTGCTCTGCCGTGGGCTGACTCTCTGGTAGAGCAGCGAGGGAAGGGGCCCTCCCTGCTCCCTCGGAGCTGTCCTCACATCTTCCTTGCCTACAAACCACGCTCGCACAGAGCACATCACATTTTCCTCCCCTTTTAAGGGCTGCATGAGGGAGCTGATCCCAACCACGCTGCCAAGGAGCTCTGCCTGCCAAACAGCTATTAGGCAGACAAAGAAGTCAGTTCCCTGTCCTGCAGCAGCACCATATTCAAGACACGAGCTAGAAACCTTTAGGTCTACCGGGGAAGCCTAAATTAGATAAATGAAACTTATCTGAGCTTGGTAAGCTCTGAGCAACTGTGCTAAAATCTTTCTCAGAAGCGAGTCAACAGTAACAGCTTTTCCTCAAACATGGCAATATCTGCTTTAATGCTTTGTGACATACAGCCTTATTTTAGTAGCTCTTTTCTCTGAATCCACAGTGAAAAGTTTTCCCTGCCTCTCTTTACTGAGATTTGGCTGAGATGGCTGATGTGATACCTCAGTATAAAAATCAATAATTGCTCTTTCTGGTGGTAATGAAAAAGCCTTATTACTCAGCTAAGTGTTTACGTAGATGACAATTTGAAGCCCTAACTTTCAGAGGTGCTGAACGCATGCATTTTCCAGCGGCTTTAATTAGCACCCTAACTGTGCTCTGCACACTTGAAAAATCAGACTTTAAATGACTTGCCCTTTCTCCACACTAGCTTCAGTACCAAGAAGAGAACTCCTGAAGTGCTGGCAGGCAGAGAACTGCTAAGACAAGCCACTCTCCTGTAAACACAAGGCAGTGGTTTTCCACCCAAAGCAACTGTATTGATGTTCCCTATATGTGTCACAATGATTCATACTCTCTCTAGCCTTTCTGCGTTAAAACCTGTGTAAGAAAAATCTTAGTCTTTTAATGGAAAGGAACGCAAACAAGTTAGTGTTGGCTCAGAGCAAGTTACATCAGCTCCGGGAATAGCAAATGTAGGGAAAATCCAGTCCCCAACTCCAGGAGGTGTCCCTCCTGTAAGTAAAGAAAGGGGGCATTCAAACACAGGGGATTTTGTTATGACGAGCCAGCACCACCTAGCTTCCTTCCAATTTCCCTGCTACTCCTAGTGCCTCCCCTGCTGCTGCTTTGAAGTGAAGCTGCATCTTGATTTTTGCATTAGTTTTTAAATCTATGAAACAGAGGAAAGCAATTTCTCACAACACATCTAATTTAGCACTTGAGGATGAATACTACATCCTTCTATTTGGGAATATATGTTGAGAGATTTTACACGGTTGCGTGGTGCAGCACCACTTTGTCTTGCTGTGACACTAAAAGATGGTCTCACAAGGGTGATGTGAGATGCTTGAAACTTTGAAGCTGCGCATACATAAATAGGGATGGAGAGATGCAACATTAAGACAAGACCCCAAAGAAGACAAATAGGGCAAAATACATCATTCCTGTTCTCGCTATTGTGTTTTTTTTAAGTGTGACATGAGTATTGAACAGATCGTTGTACTGCTGGCAGATGTGGATACATTCAGTATCTATCTTTAAAAATTATATATTAGTTTTGACATTAAAATATCAATATTATTTTTTAAAGGTTTTATACTCTTAGAATAACTTCTGAAATGCTCCAGTTCTTCTCATTCAGCCCTTGATAAAATCTTAAGCTAAAAATAAGTGGTAAAAGATACTGAAAACATACATTTACAAGCATGTGCAACTGGAATAAAAATATTCTGCTTAGTTAGATCAAAAATCCCCAAGAAGTATTTTTAACAGTCATACAATGCTGCGAACTCTAAGTGTACTCCAAGTGATACCAATCTGAAAACCATCAGATCAGATGTATTGTATCAAGAGGATTGAGGATTTTCTTCTGGTGCTCTCCTATGCTGGGATTTGATGTCCCACGAGATGTGCATGTCAAACTTACACATACGGACAGGCAGATGAAGCTTGCAACGGGCACTAACACAGTCAGCCAGGAAAAGCACCCACTGAACACAGGCACATGCAAAGAGCCTGCCCTCCCTGGGGAAGTGTTAGGAAATGGTGTAATTTATTCTTTTATTTTCAAAACTAACCTTCTTGTTTCTCTCCGACTTTGACCAGCTCAGATTCTTGGCTGGGCTCACTGATGCCGTACACGTTAGCCGCGCGCACGCGGAACTTGTACTCCCTGTCAGCTTGCAGGTCCTGCACGCTGAAGGACGTGCTGCGGCAGGTGGTGAGGTCTGTCCATTTGCCATCCACTGAGTTCCAGATCTCCACGGTGTAGGACTGCACAGCACTTCCACCATCGTAGGAGGAGCCATACCAGGAGAGAGTGAGGGACGAACTCCGTATGTCTGAGGCGCAAGGCGTTCCGGCAGGTGGGTCCGGTTTATCTGCAAGGACACAAAACCCGTCAGATGAAACGGTGAGAGGGTGAACTGGGCCTGTCCCGGGGTGTGAGCGGCCTGCCTAACACCTCGGTTCCTCCTGTGTCACCGCTCTGCCCTGAGGCTTGTGCTACAGTATGAAGGAGCAACCACTGCACGGGCAGATGTATCTGAACTGGCTGCCGGAGGTGCTGACACCACGTGGGGCTCAGCACGGCTCCTCAGTACCCGAGCCCCTTGCTCTGCCGTGCTGGACACCCTGCCCTTCACAGCCATCACCGCAGCATCTGTGGAGACGAAAACCTCCCCAGGAGCGAAACCTCTCCTTGATTATCTTCCTTAGAGGGTCACCTTGTCCCAGCCCCCTTGCCTACGACTCTCTCAGTTCACCCCCCTTTGCTGCCACCACACTCCAAGGCCGCAGCAAAGCATTTCGCAATAGAATGTGAATACCAGACCAGTGCAACAACCATCACAAATGGCTTATTGTCTATTTTCCTGAAAATCACTGATATTCAAGGTACCCTCTTTCAAAGACACCACCTTTGCATCATATGTCCATAAGCAATAGACACAATTTAAATAATTTGGTAACTGTAAATAATCTGGCAAATAACTTTTCATCAGGCATTACTGTCCTTTGCTTGAAGTAGCAACCATCCGGCTGGGTATTTCCAATGCCCTCATGCTCAAAATTACAAAGATGAACACACAAGCCAGAAACAAGAAAAAATTTTCTTTACGTAGGCATTGAACTCCTCTCTTTTAAGAGAAAGGAGTTTAACGTTTAAGGCAAGGTAAAATAAAACCTTTCCTGCATTTGTTTTCTCTCGGCTCCCTTGCCCTGCTGCCCAGTGCCCTCGGAAGCTCTGAGGGGTTAAGCGTGAGGAACCGCTCAGAGCTGCAGAATCACAGGGAGCTGCCAGGGCTGCGCAGGGGCCGCCGAGCTGTGACGGATACAAGTCTCTTTCATACAAGTGAAGTGCATTTGTCACTCACCCCTGCCACCACTCGTTTCGTGACACGGGCGCAGAAGCCGCGAGCGCTGCCCGAGCGCCCGGTGCTCTCGCTGAACCCGCCGTGCTGCGGGCTCAGGACACCTGCCTGCCGGGAAACTCAGCAGGGATGAAAGGAGGACCCTGCCACGCGCCCTGTTCTGCTGATAAAAGCTGCTGAGGAGCAACTGTTGCTAATGGACATCAGTAGAGTTGCCTTAGAAAGGCAGAGCTGCCAAACCAACCCAAAACATGGGCAATTGCTCAGTAATACAAAAAAAAATTCAAATACTTGAGGGAAATTGCTGTGACCTTCGATCCAAGCCTTACTGTGGTGGCCTACATTAGTTACTCCTGCATATTCAAATTATCATTGCCAGGAAGATCACTGGGCAGGCAGAAACGGCCATGCTTTGCCACACACCTACCTTTAGCTCCTGGCCAGGAGGATGTCCCTTCTGGCTGCTGTGAAAGTTACACAGGGGAAAAGGAGATAGTGCAGCCCAGGATGCTGACAATCTCACAGCAGCCCACTGTCTGGAGCAGGCCTGGCCTCCACGCACAGACCCCAGCCATTTCGTTCTGTTGAACAACAGCTACTCTGAAAAAAAGCTCTCTTCTGTAATTCTTTTTAATACAACTGTTGCTAGAAATCCACCACCATCCCAAGCTAAAACACATGAAATGTCTCTAACTTTCAAAAATAAGGCAAGAGGTGTAGAGGGAGGAAAAGATATGGATATCGAGTATATTGAGCATTCAGCATGGAAAAGGCCAGGCTGAAAAGAAAGAGCTACTCAGATGCCGGTTTTCTTTATTGATTTTGGCAATATTTAAAACACCAGCCCACTAGGAGTCCTCACTACTCAGTGCCCCTCTAGCTGAGCACAAATCTCAGAGCACAGACGTCCTCAGCCTCTGGACAGGCCTGCTGCCCTGCCACGTTTCAGCACCTCATTCTCTAGCACAATAAAAGGGCCTGCAAACAAGCCTGAACTTACAGTTTAGATACTGTGACGGGATTACAGAGGGGTTGAATGATTTGTCCAACATTAGAAAGACTGTGGCAAGAAAGAGAACCAAATCTCAATCTCCCGGCATAACCGGGAGCTTCCCTCCTCGCCGGCGCTAGAAGGGAGGGCTCCAGCGGCCCCCTCGGCGGCTCCGGCCTCACGGGCACGAGCTGCTTTCAGCCCCGGGGCTGGGGGCCGCGACACCAACCTCTGCTCCCTGCAAACCAGCATCCAGGCAGACTTCATGGGAAGCCCCACTGCCTCAGGTAGCTGTGTGTCTCGTTTCCCAGTCTATATATTCACTGCTGTATCACGCCAGGATGCAGATATCCGAGCTCAGGCAAGCAACAGCTGACTCATCCCAAATCCGAACAGAGCAGAGCTGTTGCTGATACCAAAGGAAAAGACTTGGAAGAAAAAGCTGTGCCAACTGTCTGTCACCCTCCAGAAGTGTTTGTTCGGGTTTGTCAAAGTGCTGCAGATTCTTCCACTGTGGGGGGGATGCTGTGCACACAGCAAAATGGGGCCAGCTAAGGAGAAAGTGCTTCTTTTTTCATTTAAATATGCTAAGTCCTTCCCTCAAAGAGAAGCCCAGCCTCTAGCCTACAGAGATCCAAATGCACGACAGCTTTAGACTAGATATATTCTAGATACCATTTTGACCAGATCCTCCATGCTGGCACTGAAGGCATCTCAGTGTGTGCAGGGCAGAGCTGCCCGTGCCCAGGCGGGACGTGAACACGCAGTCTCTCTCTGCAGACTTTCAGTGCCCTTCTTGCAAACAGCCTATGGGCAGGGATTTAGCAGTTGCCTAGGCCACAGTTACCTTAGTGCCCTCTCTTTCCATGACTCACCTATATAACTGGAATCCACTTCGATGGCTTACAAAAGCAAGGCTTAAGTATGTAAGCACTAGAGAGAAAACATTCACAGCAGAGAGGCTCTAGCTGTAAAGAAAATGCTCTATGGCTTAGTCCAATATCTGCCAGTCTTGGGAATGTTTCCACTTTTCTAATAAACTTTGACCAAAGGGAAAGGAAGAAAACCTACCACCCTGGCCAGGCTCTCTTGAGCCAGAAAAACACAGTTTGTTTGAAGTCTACCACACACTGCTGCTTGCAGACCTGCTTAACATAGAAATACTGGCTGGTAGCTGCTATGGAAAATGATAAACAAGAAAGACGGGCTATTTGCACGTTCTTAATATGACAGATATACATATCTCTCCAAATTACATCTTAATTTGCTTAAAAATTATTTGGTATCAAACTGGATACTATTCTATAACTCTGCATATACAGAGAATTTGCAGATGGTCTCTCCGTGTGTCTGCTTTGTTTCTCAACAGTTTATTCCATGGGGATTTAAAAGGTTACCCTGTGTTCATCTGTCTGCATTGAGAGCTAGGATATTTTGCCAAACTGCATTCCCTGCTGGAATATGAAATCTCTATCAGCATAGTTAACTGTTTCCAAAAAAAAATGTCCAGTGGGTTGTGAAAGGGTGCAGAAGTCGAGCAGAACTCAATTTATTTTGTCCTTCTGTTTTCCTACTTGCTATATCTTTAGTGTCCTTGAGCTGCCTAGCGTCAATCTTTCATGTGCATATTGTGCACAGTGCATAAACTTACACAGACAGACTTCACATTTTGGTTTATACTGTGAGGGCTTTATATCAGCTCCACTGGACTATGATTGTACCTCCAGAAGAAGCAAGTAACTAAAATATAGAGCTCTATCTTCAGCTTCGCTATCCTATGTAACAAAAGAAAACTGATGTGCACATTCTCCACGGTTAGAAGTCTTTAACTAGATGTTAAAGATGTGCCTGCTCTCTTAGCAGGGTGCATAATTACCTGCCTTGCCTGATACTGGGACTGCAGGGCCTGACCAGGGTGCAGGCTGGGGAGCTGAAGGCTGCAGGGGGCTGATGCCCTGGGCTCCTTGGGCAACCTCTGCACGCAGGGAGGCTGGAGAGGGGCCTCCCCGGCCCCAGGCCTGCCCGGCACCGCTCTGCACCGCAGCGCGGGGCTGCCTGAGGCCACCCAGGCCTTTGGGAAGGAGCAGCTGCAGCCAGTGGGGCCGGCCCTGAGCGGGTAGTGAAAGGGGTGAGGGGCAGGAGGGCTCTTCTCCCTCCATGCTGCAGGAGACCAGGCACAGATTCAAAAGCAAATGCTCCCCAGCACAGCAGGACACAGATTAGCCTGTCCCCTGGGCAAAACGGGGCAGACAAGACAGTCTGATGCCAATTTCTCCTTTACAGCACGTGCTCCTTAGTGCAGGCGGTTAAGTCACAAGCTATCCCTGCTGAAAGGTTTGAGCTGAATTTAAGACCATACTGGGACTGAAATGCACACTTCCTATTTACTCCCAAATTGGATTCAGCTGCACTTCTTCCTTAGATGAATTCTCAGAGATATTCTGGTAAACAGGTTATGATATAAAGCCTGAAGTAACCTTTAATTAATCAGAGACGCATAAGCATGTTCTGCCTTTAAATTATTACTATTTGCGAGACAAGCTTGACTTGAGGCTCTTGCTTTCTTTTCCGTGGTGTTTAGTCAAAATTCCTCCTGATAAGGAAAGGGACTCCCCTCGGGTACAGCCAGAGCTCACAGCTCGAGCAGGACACGACATAACACGACCCTGTGCTACCCACATCCCACCGGCCCTCGAAACGGCGCCGGTTGCAGAGTCTGTTCAACACGAGCCCCGTTCCAGGAGACCCGCAGGGGCCACGTTCCCCTTTCCCAGGCAGAGGGGACGGCAGCTGCTTGGCTGCAGTGCCGGCCGCTGCAGTGGGGAGAAGGGAGAAGGGCTGGCGGCGCGGGGCCCTGGCAGCCCCTTATGCAGCAGCTCTGCAGCCACACAGAGCCCCGGGAAAGGGGGGATGCTTCAGTATCTCCTGGAAAACACAGGTTATGGCTCTTTTTCGGAGACAGCACCGAAGCAACATCTCTGAAGTCGTTTCCTTTACCTGTTCTCAAAGTTGGTTTGGTTTCTTTCTAAATCCAGTTATCATATTACTGTATAATACTATTATTAGCTATTGTGATATTTGTCTGCCAGATGAGGAACAGACAGAAAGAAACAATTTAATTCCATTCCACAGGCTGTTTAGCCAGAGAAGGTATTTAATATGCTGCTAAAGCCAGTTGAACACTGTCCATGCCGACAGCACTGGCAAAGGCTTCATTTGAAACCCATCAGCAGGAGAAGAGCGAAACCATAAAAGGTCATAACTGAACTCTGCATTACTGCAGGCAGGGCTCGGGGTCATGGCAAACCTCCCTGCTTTGCTTGGAAAACTATGCCCTGCAGCCTTTTTTCCACAGCAGAGAAGGGCTGTAAGTAAAGGTACTACCACCCTTTAGCAGCCTTCAGGATGTTAATGCTCCACAGATTTAGCATAATATTAAACTGGAAATCAACTCCCACAAAGTAACACGGGGAAGATGAAAGGAATAGAAGTTGCCCCCTAAGGCAGCAGCCTCCCTGGTGAGAGCCAAGCACCGCTGGTTCCCCCAGGCATCGTGTGCAGCCCCGCAGCCCACGCTACTCCTGCCTCCTTCCACATAAGCCTGCACCTCAGTGCTGAACCCTCCTTGCCCCACATAAAACTCCATTATTTTAAAACTGCACTTGGGAGATCTGCAGATAAAGTGGCTCGAGGGCACTGCAGACCCACAGTAGCTCTTTGCACCGTGACCCCCACGTTGCCCATGGGGTGACAGGGGCATAAAGAGTGAAAGGCCCTCACCCAAGGACAGGCACGAGGAGGGAGCTGGCAAGGAAACCAGAGCTCACTCCTGCCACGCGTGTGCCCTCATCGCAAGAACATCCCCTCCTGCCACGGGCCTAACGGAACTAACAAATATATAATGCACTCACAGGAGCCCATTTTCTAAACCACCTGTTCCTATGCCTAAATCAACAAGATATTCAGATTACTAATCTGCTATGTGACAGGAATATGGTTTGATAAGTTCTCGAATTAGAGCTCTGATACCTGTCCACCGAGAGGCAGGGTAAATTTGGGGGTTTGCTGCAAGCAGATGCTGAGTGTGCATGGGGGCTGAGCTGGGTGCCGCAACACCCTGCTCGCGGGCAGAACTGCAGCCTGCAGCCTTCACAGCTAAAGAATTCCCTGAATACAAGGGCAGGCAAAATACAGGAAGCTTGTTGTGAAAAGTAGAGCAATGGTGTTTCTATTTCTTCATCAGAAGAAAAGGAAAAGTCAATTTTTTGAGAAACAGCTAAACAGAGAGTTCTGCTGCGATTTCTGCTCACGAAGATGACACAAATGAGAAGGTCCTTCAGGGACCAACTCTGCATCAAGCTGTTAAGCAACCTAAGCTGTTAATTCTTCTTGGTGCTATTGCAAAAACGTAGTTTTGTTTCGGCTGCAGAGTGTACTCACCAAGCAGCATAGGGGATGGTGACAGTGGGATTATAACACTGCACTACAACAACATAAAACGTCCTGAACCATCAGCCTGGTTGCTCATCAACTGAAAAGTTAGTGACAAAAATCCTCCAGCAAGCCAGAGGAATTTAGAAAGCCAAAGGTTAGAGGCCAAGTTGGCCCACGTATTCTTCGGAAATGCACTACATTCTCAGCCCTAGCTATAAAGAGGGAAGCACGAGGCCCTTGTCAGATTCATATGGATGCTTCTCAGAAGCAGATGAAGGATATTTCAGGAGTGTCCATGTTAGCCCTTGGGAGCTGCACTATTCTCTATAGAAAAGCCTTTGGTCGTGCTGCTTCACTATCACAGAGTGGCACGTGCTTTTGCACACTGAGACCACCCAGTTTCTGCCCCCATAGGGGTCCCATCAGGCTGAGCCACTCGTGTTGAGCCAGACTCTCCGGAACCCTTCGGAAATGCAGAATGCGCCGCTGTTACACGTCACGTTTCCTTACCAATGAACTTAAGGACAAAGAACTAATGTTAGTATATATGCACGTGTGCCACTCACTGAACCCAACGCCTCTGCACAGGCAATTATAATTAACCTACCACTATATTCAATGACTGCTGCAGTTGATACATGATCAGATCTTATTCTAAAGCTAATCTTGAATTGTCTTGTTTTTCTTTGTAAGGCCTCTGTGAACAATGATTCTGCCAAAGACATGGAAATAACAATTTCCTAAAAGAAAACAACATCTCCATCCTAAATCAAGGTAGGAAGCATAACATCATACAGACAAGCAAATATTACTTACCTTATAGTTACACTATAGTACTTGCATGTCTGTGTACTTGCACTGTTCAGCAAAGGATGAGAAGGAATGAGCACATATTATGTGGTCAACTGTTTAGGGCAATAAAAACACCATAACTACTGTTTTTAAGTCTCTCTTGAAATATAATAATATTGCTCTTATTCTTCTGTATGTATCTATCTTAGAGACATATTTATTTTTTTTACACTATCACACGCTAAACACCACCGATCTAAAGAAGAAAATGACATCAATGAAAATCTCTCTTCCCCACTATTTTCCT
>JAVCKT010022855.1:41182-51526 GCA_032273925.1 Rhynchotus rufescens
AACCCTGGGCTGAGATACATCTCATACTGAATTTCTGCTCAGTTTTAACAAAAAATCTGCTGATTAATCTCAGTTTAAAAACGTAGTAAACACATGCCCCACTTTTTGTGCCACTGGCGAACTAACAAAGAAACAGGCATACACAGGCAGTAAATACTGTTATGACCCCCTCACCACCTCATCTTCTCTAGGCAGCGACAGTGTTTGGTTTATTCACAAATGTTTATTCACACAGCCTTGCTATTAAAAATTATGAGCTAGAATTTGAAAGCTGGAAACTTAACGTGATCACGACAATGTTCTATAAAACTGTGAATGGTTAAGTAGAAGGAGAGTAGAGAGGGTAGGCAGAAAATGAATATCCACTATTTCTCAGAAAACAGAAACTGGGGCCCATTCCATTAAATTAGCAGGTAGCAAGCTACAGAAACAAAGTATTTTTAAATATAGCACATGCTTAAGTTAGGGTTCATAGACAGGGAATGTTTTGCAGGCCAAAAACATAAGCAGGTTCCAAAGGACAAACTCACAGGAGTCTAGTGGTGGCCATTAACCTAATGGTGTGGACGCCTCCACCCCCCTGAATTCCAGAAGCAGGGGGTTAATGCCTTCAGAGCACTCTCTTTTTCTCCTCTATCCTAAGAGTCTTTATCAGAGGATGCCCTCTGGAGAGCTGGATATGTTCCAAGAAAGCCTTTTTTCCTGAAACCCTGTCAGCTCGGTAGAACTAGCTATAGATTTAGATTAGTATTTGTGAGGTGTTTATGCTAGCATAGCCGGACCACCAAGGCATGGGATGTGTGTCTGCATTGCTATGTCTTCTTCACTGGCTTAGTGTTGTTTAAATGGATGCTTTTAAAGAGCACCACTATTCACTAAAGGAACTCATTACTTTTTGGGCCACCAACAGACTATCATGTGCCCTGCCTGATGTGATAAGTGAGAGTGAATACATTTCCAGCTCCTCCTCTCCTCCCGGAGCTGCTTGAGAAACAGCAAAAAGCAGTATTTGTAAAGCATCTCTCCTCTTTATCACTGCCTGATCAAGCCCTAAGCTGAAACTCTCCTGTATTTCTGTAGTCACAGCAATGTGCATGGAACTGCTTCCAAGATCAGGTGCCACTTCATAAGGGCTGCTGAATGTGGCCTGTCACCTGCTGGCAAACTCCTCAGTCAGGGAAGCAGCCCATTACCTGCACAACCCCGTGCAATCTAACACAGCTGTGTGGTTCATGTACAGGCACTTCTGCTGCTGCTTCACTTGACACCAGATTTTTTCCTTTTCCCTAAACTGAGAAGGAAATAACTATTGGGTATACTCAGAGCTATAACGGCTTTTAAAACTTTTAATACCAAAATCAATGACATAAATCTTATTACCTCCATGCCCCAACATCAGTAATGAGGAAAAAGCACCATTTGTCAAATGCTGTCTTGAAAATACTACTAGTATTTTTCAGAAATGTCACTGCAGACAGATGGGAGGAAGACCAAAATTCTCTAATCAAGCATGATTACACTCAGCTAATGTCTCTTGACTGATGCTATATATTTGCTGCAATATCTCAGTTAACAGGCAAGGTGGCATTTTTTCCCTCCTGGCTGACAATATAATTCTCTGCCTTTTCACAAAACATACACAGAACATGGATCTTTATACTCAAATACCTCCCTCTTTTGCTTCCCTCTACCTTTACTAGCCACTCCCTGTTAATCAGAGAAGGGATCCCAATCACAAAATTTGTCCATTCGCATCTCCAATCAGTAACGAATTGAACACTATTGTTAGAGAACAGTATTTTTAAAAGAGCTAGGAAATATAATGAACCACACAAACTGTATTTCTACTCTCAGTGAAATAATCCCTGGGAGGACTAAGGTCCAGGCTTAGAAAGCTTAGAAGACTCTCACATCTTCAGTATCTTCACTGCAGCAAGGCAAAGAATAGGAATCCATCACCTCATTCAGCTGGGGTACTGCTTTTTATATACAAATATAAGATTTTAGTTTAATTTTTTATTTTCACCCAGCAGGACACTGCATTCATATATCTGAGGCTCTGCAGACTGTCACTGGAATTCATCAAAGCATGCAGGCTGCAAAGGGTTGCTAGATGGTCTGGCTGAAATAAAGAGCCCGAAGCACAGATGAAAGTCGAGGACAGTGTGGAAGGGAGTGAGTGCAAAAACATGTCTCTGTGTCCATGAACCTGACTTCGCTGGCTAATGGAGTATGCTCCACTGTTCACAGACCTTCCTTAAAAACATTTTGTTCAAATGCCACTGGAGACAGTTAGTGAAAGAAATCTAATAAGATCAACCAAAGTTGACAAGGTCAAATGATTGTTTTCCTTCAAATATTTCAGTCTCTTTCAGCCTCTTGGAAATGTTAGTTCAAGTCCTCTTCTGCCATTTTTTTTTTTTTTAAAGACAGTTTGTCTCTCTTTTGATATTTACATTGAAACAGACTGAAGCTAAAAACCAGCCTGGAAGAAAAAGGACATAATATCCCCTCCTTAAATGAATCTGCCTCCTAGAAACGACATAATGTAAACATCACAAGGCTGGTATTTACATAACTTTATAGGCAGGTTTGCCTCTTAGAGAGCTTGTGTCTGGGGGGATATACACTAAAAGGGAAAGATCCCATACAGGCTGATAGCTGTGGAACATTTGGTCGTGCAGTTGCCTTGCCCTGGTGTTGAATTCATGAGAGCAGATATATTCAGAAGCCTCCGTCTTTCTTTTTTGTTTCCCTTTTTTGGAATTTTACTAAAAATAGGCATAGGCCTCCCCTGAAATGACTCTCCGCACAACTTGCTTTCATAAAGCTTGAAGTAAAAATCTGCTGCAGTCTAAAAAAACATCAGTACTCCAGATTCAGCCAGCCCATCATTCCTACCATCCTCCTCGAAACACATGCCTAAAGTTACGTGCTTGTTGTCTATAGTGTTGTCAGGAATTTAGCACCTGGAAAACAAACACCACAAATCCTCAACTCCTCCAAACACGGAGAGCAAGGTAGCAGCCTGAGTCTCATTTTGGCTCAGGGAAGCAGAAGGGCTAATGCCACCCTAGATACTCTAGCCACATTGGAACATATTTTTCCATCATGTAAAACCTTGCAAAACAGTATCTTCCAGAGGAACTAAATCAAGATTTTCAGAGTTTCCTTTGTGAGAATCTGAAAAAGAAGTCACATCCATAGCATGGTAAATAACACAGTAACAAGAAAGTATATAGAAGAGATGGGGAAAAAGATATCAGATTCATATTATGGACCCAAACCTGTGTCTTCTCCATCTCCCCCGCGTCCCGCAGACCTGTGGGATGTGACACTGTGTGCAGACTGTCTCCCACATGTAAACGCATCACAGCATAACCTCTGTCTGACCCTGGGAACATCACATTCTGATAGCAAAGGTGAGTGTTACCTGTAAAGCTTTATTACTCGCTGCTGATGCTAGAAAGGGTGCATTGACTTCCATAAGTATGGAAGAGAAAAAAAATGCCTGGCCTCACAGTTAGGCTGTGACTGGCTCAGTTCTACCCTTGCCTCTATCACAGGCTTCCTTTGAGGCACCAAGACTTATCACAGGTATCACTCACTCAGCACAGACAAGTTGAAACAAAAAGATGATGATGGAAAGACTGTAGTAAAAGACAGTACATCATCACTTACCACTTTTACATTCAGAAACCCCTGCTAATTGCTACACAGAAAATGGCAGGCAGAGATAACGTGCTAGCATCAATAGCTTGAGACTTCACCACAGTTTGCAAGTTTAAATAGTTCCACTCCATAGCCTCTCAAGGAGAAAATTCCTCATATCCTTTCCAAGTAGCTGGTTTTTTTAATCTAAATACAGTAAAATAGAAAAGAACTCTGACTTAAATTTGATAAGATGTGGAAATTAGATAACTGTCAATATGCCAGTTTTTTGAGTTTGTGCATTCCAGTACAATTTTAATAGTTTTTATTTGTTCATTAAAAACAACTGACAGTTTGTTGCGACATCCCATGTTTATCTTCTATTTCATGCAGAGTGTGTCCTCTAACTGAAAAAAAATCAGCTTTTTCCCTTTCCTCTTCCACACAAAAAAATCACTCCTGCATTCCAGTCAAGAGAGAGCTGCTAGTATAAATTAACCCACTCTCAGTTTGAGTGATGCTAAATAAGTCACTGAAATTAATTCAAATTTTAAAAACAGCTCATCACTAGGAAGAAAAAAATCTATAGCAACTTGAAAGCAAAAGAGAGAAAATACATGAGAGTCAAACTGAGAAGCAGAAAAGAGATGCAGTATCAAATAGCAATGCAGCCTTTTAGGGCTTATGAACAACTCAAGCTGTATAATTTCCACTACAAGCTCTCCTGGGAGCAAGACAACAATGTTCGCTTCTTAAATATAGATTTGATTCTTACATTTTTCACATCCTACAAGGGCATCTAGAATTAGACACTAAGATGCTGTGCTCATGCATTTAGGAACAGCAGTCTAAATTAGGTTACTTGCCTGCTAGCCAGTCTGCTAAGTAGGAAAGAAAGGGCTGTCGGTTTGTTTGGACATTCAGCAACTTCAAGAGATTTCAGTAAAAAGCTAGGTGCTTAGTGCTTCTGTACAGCATTTGAGCACATGGTTGTAGGCTTCTGTTTTATAAAGAAGAAACTTCAGTCAATGTTTCTACTGCATGTCAGAGATCAGCAATTTCTAATCAATGACTTAACCAGGATCCTATGGTGCAAGGCACCTCTTGTGTTCAAGGCTATCTTGCAAAAATTATGCTCATCTTTTTCTGCATGAGACAGTCAATAAACATCTCTCTTCTGTCAACATACAGCTATGTGGGATGGATTGTATGAAAAGCACATGGAAAATACTGTTCTGTGCCAATGTTAACTCAGAAAGCGTCAGTATGGGGTAAGCTGTAAAGTAACCTGGCAGAGATTCAAACTGCATACCTGGCATTAGCTAAATGGTGCTGCACTCAGCGCCAGGGAGAAGTGATTTACACAACAGATCCGCGGTTCTTCATTGCTTTATATATACATACAGTGACTGGATTCCCTTTTCATCCATGGAGGCAACCAACTTCAGAGTCACCAAGTTAAATCTTATACTGCCTTTTTACTTCAGCTAGTTTGTTCATTAGGCTCCGTGGCACTTATTGATCCCCAGACTCTAGGCCTGATGTGTGTAGTCATCACCCCACATTTTTCAGGGTTTCAGAAAAATCATACCTAAAACCAGCTCAGAATGAGTTTATTTACATATTCTAATAATGAAGGTTTTAGCTTCGCTTAATAAAAAAGAGTGATTTTTTTTTTCCCTTTGGGAAAGTTTGGTCAATGACTTCCCTGGCAAAGAAACAGGTATTGTTCCAACACAAGAAGCAAAGATCTAGATACTTTACATCTACTGTAGAGAAGGCAATTCAATTGTTGCAGCATTCAAGGAGCAGAAGAGCATGGAGCTTCTGGGAAAGGGACAGGCCTGAGGGAACTGTTTGAAATAGCCTCATTGACCCTTAAAAACATCACAGACTATCACAGGGAAAAAGAGGAGGGCAGCAGTGCAGGCACCAGGTCACAACTGCCCTCAGACAGAGGGTGCAGCTACACAGCATTGCCTTATTTCTGCAATTAAAGGAATATCTTGGACCTGATATGGACTTTCCTTTAGAAAGTGGCAAGTTTTATACTGAGGAGAAAAACATCTGATATGACAGGAAGATTTTGAGGCATTTTATACTCGTTAGTGCCCCTGACTAATACTAAATTTATAGTTCCTAGAATGGAAAACCACAAATATTTGAAGTGTTTAATGATTTAATTACATATTATCTATGTCAGTCATGTCAAGTTTAGCTTTTTACTGGGACATTTTCTTAAAATGATGCCAGCAGATTTGGATTCTCTGACCAGATTGTTTATTAAGAACAAATGATATAAATGTGTACTAAGCACTTGGCCATTGGCTCATAACTTCTCAGCAGTAATTAAAATGCTTAGACTTCTCTTGCCCATAAGAATATATAAAGAGCTCTGTCTGACACATTTGCACTTAGTACAGCCTTATGGTCAAGTGCTGATGATGTGGAGAAGTCAGATGTGGGAAGATAACACTTCAGCCTCCACAGGACTTGATCTGGACAATGTCAGTAATGACATTTTATTAACAAATGTCTGCAAGAGAACGCATCCTTGCTTAGCCAAAAATGTGTTTGACATGAAACCAAACAGATTTTATATAGTAGAAGATATAAAAAATTTATATCAGCAAGATAGCAGGTACTGTTAAAAAATGTATTCTGGGCTTCTTTACTTGGATGTGTAGAGTTAGTTCTAGCTATTTGAAATAACTTTATTTTTAACTGAGCAGAGCTTAAATTTGTGCAGCTAAGCCCTGTGCTGGATCCTCCCTTCATGTACGTGGTTTAATTGCCAGGCATTTATTTATGGGCACGAGAACAGTGGGTTTAACAAGTAGATTGCTGGGATGAGGGAATCCAGGATACCCTGGTAGGTTTTTATACTCCTGATTATGTCAGGTGAGAGTTGCCATTTCTTAATATTTACTAGGAGTATGGCTGTGAAATAGTTCTAAAAAAAAAACCAATGGGCATTTCTTTCCAAACACTTTGATTCAATGCTTAGATTTGGAAGCTTTAACTTCTAATGCACCACAGCCTATTCTCTTTGAAGATGCAATGACTGGGATACAGTTTCTTTGCTATAGTTAGCAAAGTTATGTTGCACTGCTCAGTTCTGAAGAAATAGCCTCCAACTGTGATCAACTGTGATGGTGGGGTTTTTTTGCTTTTTTTTTCTCTCTAAGTTTTGAAAAATATTTCAAACTTTTCCAAAAGAAATCTTGCTTTAGGAAAACTGGCATGTTTTATGTAAATGTGGGGGATGTAAGTTAAAAATATATATTGTGTTTCAGGGCATGGTATGCAGTGTAAGCTAATCACAAGACTGAGAATCAAAAAAGTTTGTTTCTAGACCTGCAGCTGGATGTGACTGATCCTGGGCAAACTGCTTAGGTTGTTTTACTGTTGTTTTGATCCTCATCTTAAGACATGTTAAAGGGACATAATCTTAGGAAATACTGAGCAATAGGGTTTTTAATTCATAAGAGAGAATATTTATGTATATACCATGAAATCTTCATTTATTCCTAAAAATCTCAAGTTGCACTTCCATTTTTTTGCCATCAAGTGGGGAAAAAAATTATATAAGAAGCACTAAAGATTTTATGAGTAGTCATGGTCATTTAAATACTCAACTCCTTTTTAGCTGAATTTGAATTAACTTCTAATTTTAATGGGATGTGTGTGCCAAAGTCTCTATATCAGATACTTTCTAAGCTTCATAGAACGGTGATTAATTGCTAACAATTATTAATTCAGTAGTTCTGCTGCAAAGTTATGTCAAACTTGGAGACCTTAGATTATTGTTCTGGCATAGCGCAGAGTATGCAGTATGATAAATAATGAAAGGCTCCAATTTTCCACTCTCTCTTCTAATCTTTTGTATCTGTACAGAGGAAACATAACACTTTGTTATTCTAATCCAGTAGCACTTTTTATCCACTTAGCAAAGATATATAAGTCAGTAATGTCAGTGAAGAATGAATCGATTCTGAAAGTTCAAAAAAAAAGTGCCCTTTCCCCTTCTTTCTCACAACTGATGTCTTCAGATTCAAAGCTGAAGCTGTTTGTTTTTCTCACAAGCATTATTATATATTCTATTTACCATCACAGAGTTGCATTCTACAGAGCCATAATTACTATTAATTCTGGTTATGGAATATTAATTATGAGCAAGAAATATATCCTAATCTTCCTAACCTGCTAGCCTGGTAGCAGTGTCTTTGCATATAAACACAGTGGGCTTCAAAAGGTGTCTTTAAGGGATACTGCACAAAGACAGGCACAAAGGTTCTTTCGCAGATATTTTGCTCAGAATAACTTGCTATTCTAAATGAGAGTCAAGTATCATTTCAAAAGAGTTCATGCTGGGAAAAGTTAACTTACTAGTGGATTTCAGTAGCTTGCAAAAGCTAAACTTGAAATAATAAAATAACACTGTCAGAACAACCAGTTAAATGACCTGGGTCAACGATGGTGACACAAAATCTACAGATTAACATATCAGCATTCATCCTACTTCTCAGCAAGAAACGTGTTGATCTTTGCTTTCAAGCAGTAAGAGATAATTACTTTTCATCAGATTTCCTGAAGGTTCCTATTAGGGCAAAATTTTGCGGATCACTTACAATTTATCTGAAGGAATAAAAAGGTTAGTGTAGCTGCTACCCACGAGGGTTGAATTGCACTTTCTTCCAGACCATGAACAATATGGATTTTGTTGGAAACACTATGGAAACACTAAGAAAGAGTGTTTCTAAAATTGGCATACACCCCTACAGCCCATCCTGTTGTGACTTAACAGAATTGAATCCTGTCAGGCCAGTAAAGGCAAATAAAAAGTGAATGATAAGTTTGTGATGGAAAGAGCTATAGACCACATTTAATGTCATGTTGTTACTGACAAAAATTAGTGGCATTTCCTGGTCATGTCCAAGCTTAGCATTAAATATCAATGCTGTTCATTCTTTTATAAATTTTATCATATCTTTCTTGAGTATATTTCAACTCTTCTGTGTAATTTCTTTAATCCTCCAATATTCTTTTGGAGAAGCTGTGGTTAAAGGGTTGTTCTACATCCGAAAGGGATTTCAATATATACTGAAACGGTGAAGAGTAGTAGAACAGTTTTGCACATCGTGCCACTGACAGGCAAACAAAAATAACACTCCTTTAAGACAGGTAAATACCTACAGCCCTCCAGAGACTGAAGCTGAGATGTTGAAGTCTGCCTGTGAAATTTCCATGGACAAATCATTTTAAAATGAAATATGTACTCCAAAGGTTTTCAAAAGCTCTTCCAAAGCTCGGCTTCCTAATATCCTGTCTGGTTATCTTTATGATATTTTCAGGGCAACAGGAAAGATGTTTTACAAATGTTTCCAAAAAAAAAAAGACCTTATGAGATGCTTAAGAACTTTAAATACTGGTATAATATGTCATGGAGCAAACGTAACAAAAAACAGTGATTATTCTTTCACCTAGTCATTGCTGAAGCCAGTTTTGCTAGCTTCTCTGTTACTGACCATATCCAGTTTCTGTTAACATCAACAGCATGGAAAGCAATGATGTCAATAATATGTTGATCAGCATCTCCACGTATTTAGACTTCCCACTAACACAATCTCCTGGGAATGGTGCAACTTCTAAACATGGTTGGGAGGAAATGTGTGTGTTTATGTACATAGAAAACACTCTTCAAAACACTAGCCAGTGGTGCTAGTGCTTCATTTCAAAGAGAAATTTGTACTTGGTGGGCATTCTGTTTCTAAAATAGTAATAGTATTGTCAGCTTATAGCTAGTAGTATTATACTGGCTTTACCATTATTATTTCCTCTTAATCAAATGCATGTATGCAGAGTAGAAAAAATACTGGATTTTATTGCTGATTTGTTACTTTAAGTAGCATTAAAAGCAAGCAAAGTATTTAGGGTTAGAAAAAAAATGTTAAACTCATAAAACCACTTCCCATATTCATAGTAAAAGAACAGGGCACATTATGTTACAGGAGATAATTCAGTTAAGGTACCTTGTCTATCAGAGGTAAGACGGTCTGCACAGGACACAACATGATTTGAAACAAATGACTCAAGAATTTCTGCACTTTTTGGGGAGGGAGCTGAAGAGCAATGTGTCACAAGTTTATTCCATCATTATGGGAAACTGAGAACTGAGTGGGCTAGGTCTGAACTCAACAGTTTCACCTCTCACTTCCATTCCCTACAAGGGAAAACCTCTTATTTCACATGACCTATGTGTAAGGGTTAAAGAAACAGCAAAGCTTCTGCTATTATGCCTGCAGACAGAAGGGAATGACCACAGAATCCCCAAGCACTCTTTTGTTTCCATTGAAAAGGAAGCAATGAAAATCACTGACACTTACTCTCTGTTGACAGCACAGGGGGAAGTGTGCTCTTAGGCTTCTTGGTTTTCTTCTCAGTAGGCTTTGCGGTTTTTGAATCTGCAATCAAAACAAAAATGATAATAAAATATACAACAATTTAAAAATTAAGAATGAAAGTACTGTCTTTTAACATCAGTCTGTTCTGGTTCTTTCTGCAAAGTTAGAGAAACTTGTTGGCTGACAAGATTTTAAATAAGATTTTCTGCACAGAATTGTTGGAGTGTATCTTACTCCAAAAGGAAGAGAGAACAGAGAGGGATGCACTCTGCAGAAGCAGCTGCACTGA
>JAVCKT010022856.1:2343-13410 GCA_032273925.1 Rhynchotus rufescens
ACTGATCTTTCAGGAAACTACCCCAAAACCTGGCCCTATCTGTAGGAAGGACAGCAGCTTTCCAGACGACCATATTAAGTTTGTCAGTGTGCATTCTTTCTAGTTACCCTGCTGGTAGAGTATTGAAGCTTTATATCGATAGTGCTAGATTCTTGTTTGCTAAAGGCAGATTAAGCTTTGTTAATGTTCTTGTAATCATTAAACAAGGTGTAAATACAACGGTACCTTCACACCACTTCTTTTTGTGTCAGAAGTACTGACGGCACCGATAGCAAACCAGAGCTGAGCATGTGCATTTGTGGGGTTTATTTTTGCAGGTAATCCAGACAATCCTACCCCAAAGCTTTGGCTGCTTTGCCCCCAAGCTGATGGGAAGCGATCACAAAGCCGTCATGAACTTCGATGTTAGCACACCTGTAGAAGACCTCCCTGGTAGTGCTGACCCCTCTGAGGAGGAGGAAGTGGACATCACCATTCTGAGTCATGAGGTATTTACGCATCTACCCCAAACTGCACGCAGGAGAGTCCCTGGTATTGCCTCTAATATTAGGAACTTCTACTATGAGATGTTCTATAAGCTCTCCCATGAGATCTCTAAACTTCTATTTGTTGTTAGATGGAGCCAGACTTAGCAGCCTAGGTCTGAAGGAGCAACTGTATTCCTGGAAGGCCTTTTTCAGCTTGTAGTCATCCAGGGTGCTAAAACCTGGATTTAACTCGTTGCTCAACAAGAAACATAAGGAAGCAGTAGGTGTTTTTAAGGCACAGTGTTATTTAGCTGCCCACATTTTAGGAGTGTCAGGGACAAGTATTAAGCTGTGGAATTTTTAAAAACAAATGTATACAATCTAATGGCAATAAGTGGTAAAAAGTCAAGTAGGCTTCCTGCGTAAATGGTTTTACAAATTAATATTTAAATACCAAAATGTGTCAAAATGACAATTTTTTGATAGCAGAAACCATCAAGATTGGAAAAAAGGCAGTCTTTGCAGAGAAAAATGAAAGTTTGGTGATACTTAACCTTCCATCCTCCCATGCCTTGAAAACATGCATTTCCAACACAAAATGAAATGGCCTCTGAATGGCTGCGTTGATCAGTTGCTTGTATGGATCATTCTTTCATTTGATGTGTATATCGAAATGCCTCTTCTAGTTTGTGTTCTGAAGTGACCTATTTTACATTCAGGATCTCTTGAAAACCACAGAGAGCCTAAAGGAGAAGCTGGTTGCAGAAAGGCGAAGCAAACTGCTTGTGGAGGTGACGATCCGCAAGGAGATGGCAGAAGCCATGTTCCGGCAGCTGCTGGAAACGGAGGAAGCCTGGAGGTAAGGGCAAGCCTAGGCAGGGTGGCAGGATTCCACATACATGCATACACACACACACACACCCCTATGTGTATAGGTGTGCAGGTGACATGAGGAATCATGTTATTTAGAGGAGTTGGGGTTGGCTGGTTTTGAAGAGTCTGCAAAAACTATTCTGCACATCAGCCTCTTCCCACGTACAATGAAAGCAGCGATGTTTTTGGTTTGTTTCATGGCTGATCTGAAGTTACTTGGAGGTTCTCTTGACTTCCTTGCTGACAAGAAGCAAAATGCTTTGAGTCCCCCTCTGAGGCTGTAGTTATTCTAAAACACCTACTTGGTCAGGGAAATGTGTGTGCAAGGGCTTCCAGTAGGTGCAATTGTGTCTTCCTGCTAGCCTCTTGGTCCTAGGTGACTTATACAATAAAAAAAAGGGGTTTAAATTGCTGTGGCTCTGTGCATTGATGTTGTTAATATAAGGATTTTTATCAAGTGTGATCAGATCCCTTCAGCTGAATTCACTTGCTCTTAATTTTCTCAAAATCAGTTTTCTATTTGACTTAGGTCACAGAGATTGTGATGCAAAGTTAACTTGCCAGCTGAACACCCCATCATCTAACACTTGCTTGAGCCTAAAACTCTCTGTATATGTCTGGTGAAGAGTACCTAAAATAACCTCTGATTCTTCTCTGTAATATTCTGTGTCTCTGCTAGGGATACTTTGTTAATTATAACAGGATTATTGCATGTGTTTTATAACTTGAAATAATCAGGCAAGGTAAATTTTGTGTGTGTTTTTCAACTAAGAAATAATTTTAAAAAGTATGAAATGAGCTTGAAATATTAGGTCAAACCAGGTATAGTCACACCTGCCATCACTTGATGGTGGATTATTTTTAAAATAACTTAATTTGACAGCTCTCCTAAGACATAGTACAAATCCTGTAGCTTAAAATAATAAAACTTAGAGACTTCAGCAGTGCTGATAACACTCCTGAGTGAGTGTCATCCATGCAAGCACTCACGTGCCATTGGTGTGCCCATGGAATCAGAGTGTGTTGGGAGATGTTGCTCGTGCCCCAGCTGAAACCGGAACAAAGACTGCACATGGATACCTCCGTGTGAGCAGGATGAGCTGCTTCCTGGTGAAGAAAGCTAACAAATGGTTGTCTGTAGTTCCTGGGGATGGTTTCTGTGCTCTTGTGTGACAAGGGCTGGTGGCTCTTCTGCAGGCCAGTGGGTCAACAGAGGAACATAATGTGATAGCAGCATTTTAAGGTTTCTTAGGTGCCAGGTTCCTCCTTGTTTGGTTGCTTCTATCGTATTGATATGTACTTGGTACTTTTGCAGCTATAAAATAGGAAAATTCAAATTCATCATGAGGTTGGATTTTGTAGAGTGCTTGAATTATGTAGGGTCAGTCCATGGAAGTGCCCAAGACCTTTTTGCATTAATAAATGTCTTTATTGTGACTATTATGTCAGCCTTGTTCGGAGTCTGAGTTTGCCATGAGGGCTATAACTGCACTGAGCCGGTGAATTGCTACTTTCAAACCAAAGAGAGGGTCAGGATAGCAAAAATGAGACTTGAGTTCAAGGATTAAATATGTATTCTTCTATATAAGTTGTCTTCATATATGAAGAGAAGCTATATCTCAATGCAATTCTGTAGGATTGAGAACAGAAAGTGGGGGGGGAAAAGTGCTGTGCTTGGTGCTTGAACTTCCCTGCCAATGCTAGATCGGCGCACTGGAGTATTGCTAGGAGGGTGTGTGCCCAACAGCTCGGATGCCAATGCACTAAACGTACGTGTCCTCCTCAGCAACCGCTTGGAAGACATGAAAGACAGTTTTGAAGAGAAACTGGAGAGCAAGTTTGAAATGTATAAAGAGGCCATCAAGAAGCATGCGTATATGTGTGCAATGGAACAAATTGAAGACCATTATGTTCCCATAGAAGAATTTCTAGCTGAGCAAGGGAAGGTTGAGGTATGATGTGACTGCTGCTTAAATTTGTCCTACATATGTTAACATCTTAACTGCAAGCACTGAAGCACTCTGGAGATCTTCAGGCTGGAGGAGTTGACTGCTCTCCTCTGAGAAGAGCTCATTATCTGGGTGGCAATCTTTATTGTAACTTCTCAAACCCAACCAGCATAACTTCCCCTATAAATTATTTGAAAGCATATACAAGTGACATATGCATAAAAGATAGGCAGTCAAGGTAAGGAGATGGCACTTGAGATGCTTTACCCTGCCCCCTTCCCTTTCCAGGAGAGAGACAATAAAATAATGCAACTGGAGAGACAGCTTGATGAACAGACAGGGAGACTACTGGCTCTGGAAAGCCCAAGTTCGGACATACCGACTACACCAAGTCCCATGGAATTGGGTAGGAATCTGCTCCGCATGTTCATACCTCATTCACATTGGGTGCTGCATATGAACAAGATGAGTTTTTTTTCCCTGTAGATTTTATGAGCAGGAAGATGAAGAGGGCCCATGAAGGACTGCAGAAGCAATGTGACGAGAAAGAAGAGGTAACTTTGCTTGGCATCAGTCTGGGGCTGTGGTGGTCCTGACCTCTTGAATGGCCACTGCTTGATCTGACCTTCAGACATGAGCATCAACACTCCTGCAATGGCAACAAGTTTATGAAAGAGCCCCTGCCCAGCTACAGCCTCTTGTCACGAGTTTGGCTGTGCTGTGCCTTCGCTCTAGTTGGGAAAGGCAGGTGCTGCTGTAGTTGGTTGCACGGAGAATATATAGATGCTGGGGAAGGGGAAGATCCAGCAGCTCATGGGAACATTGCCGCTGTTACAGCCTTGGCACCTTCCTCCCTGATGTGCTGCCTGCCTAGGCACAGGGGAACAGGATGACAGCTCAGGAATCTAGTAACAACTTAGATCTAAATCTAAAACACTGTCTTAAACATGTCCTTGCTGTTGGTGCTGACCTCCATGCCTTTCCCTCTTAAACTCTAGTTCCCTAAGGAGAAATTTCCTAATTTCTCCTTCCTTTGAAAGAAAAGGTCTTTGGTCTGCATAGCACATAGAGGTGGAAATCACGGACTTCAGAAGGCTATAGAAAACAATATTAATCACTACCAGTTATGCATTTTTTCTACACCTTGAACAACCTTTATGTTGGGGTTCAGTTTTCCATGTTTAAAGAGGATGGGGAGGAGGTAAGAGACTTGGGCCAGGCTCTGTCATGCCCAGAGTACCTTCTAGTACAAAGCAGGAGTGTAGAAGCATTTCCAGCTATTCCAGCTGCTTCTAATAAACCATTATCCATGTAAATGGCAAGGAAGCTCAAATCGTCTTCTGCTGAAAAGGTGTATTCCACAAATACAGTCTTCCTTACCGAGTATAATGTCCCATTTTATGGCCCTGGCATTTGTTTTCTGCTTCTGTTACCCAGAGCTCTATGATAACTTCCAGTTCTCGTGGCAATTTTGTTTGGATGCCTGAGAGCAAGCTTGGCTTCTCCACTGTGCAGACCCACAAGCTTCAGCAGAGTGGCCCTCAAATGTACCATGTTATTTCTGTCCAGAAATGATGGGTCAGGGCACAGGGGCTTGAAAGCAGCAGATTTCCCCTCAGCTGCTTTGGTCTCCATTTGCTTCACTGAGTATTAACTACATGGAAATGCTTATAATGTCTGTATGAGTTTTGATTCTAAACGAAATTCATGTGAAACATCCTATCTTGAACTTCAATGTGTGTGTGGGGGGTTATTTTCAGCTTATAAAGTCTCTGAAGTTGAAAATACAGAAACTAAACGAAACCCTGCTGGAAGCTAACGAAGGCTACAGGAAGATGGCAGAGGAGAACAGCAGACTGAAGCACACAGTCATGCTTAAGGTTGGTCAGCTCTTTAAAGGAGACTTTAGTGTGGTTTGTATCTACAGATTGATATGACCTTTTATATGTAAAAGCACTGCTCAACCTCATTGACAGCTGTAAATGAGCGCAGGGTTTTCACTTGTCCTCATACTTGTTTTTTCCATCCCCTAATTCCTTAAATTAAGTCAGATTTCACAAACCTTGTGTTTTACTCCCTAATTTTCAAGACAAGCTCCTTTGGATTTAAGGAACAGACTCAGTGAATTAAACAATTTTGTGTTGTCAGCTCCTGCAAAAGGTGCTGCAACTTAGCGAAGCACAGAAAATACTATCCCGAGCTCTGGTAAAAATGTCCCTGAGGTGCCCAGTGGGGCGCTCAGAGCCTCTCCAGTGCAGGAGCCCCAGGCAGCTGGAGCTCCAGGAATGGGTCCAGGAGCGTGGGGGCTCCTCCCGCCGGAGGGCGGCTGCCTGCAGGCCCTGGTGCCCAGCCCTGTGCAACAGCTGAGCCCCTGTCGTGGGAAGGGGAGCTGTGAGCTGCTGGCCCCAGGTAACCTGCCTGTGAAGCAAGGCAGCTCTAGGCTGCAACTTGCTCTGAGTATTTGGTTGCTTTCTGCCTGTTTTAGCTCAGGTCAGAGGCTGCGGATCATTCATTCCTGAGTCTTGGAACCAATTAAAAATGAAAGTCTTTTTTAAATCACAAAAAAAAAATTTTTTGCTTATAGAATCTCTCTAAGATTCTGCCCATTTGAAACATTTATTCAGCCCTTGCTAGTGGGATTACGGCTATGATAGTGTTTGACCAATTTTTGCTTTCAGTAATTAGCTTGCAGCTTAAGGTGGACTGCTGCTTTTACTTGGTTCCTAGAGTAACTGAAGTTCTTTGCATGGGATGGCAAGTGTTAGTGGCAGCTGTTCCCGCTGGCCTTTGCCTCTTACTAGAGCTTGTGTCCCCTCAGTTTGCTCTGGTCTAAGTAAACAAAAAGTCTAATAAGCAATTGGGGGCACTGAGGAGTGGAACTGCGTGTGGAAGGACTGGCTAGAGCTGCCTCCCTCACGCAGTCTTGTCTCGCAGGAGCAAGAAATGAGCGACCTGCAGACCTGGGCTCACCGCGCTTTGGAGCTCGAGGAAACGGTCTCCTCCCTGCAGAGGGAACTTGAGGAGCGCAGAAGGCGCCTGTGCCCGGAAGATGCCAAGCAGCAGAAGCCCAGGAGAGGCTTGTTGGCCAACCTCAAATCCACGGTAGCCGCCTCGGCTGCGGCGCCCCTGGGCAAGGGCTGGGGCAGGCGGGAGGACTCGGCCCCTGCGAGGAGGCCGCTGCCTCCCAAGGCCAGGGAGTGACGTGCGGCCCTGTGCAGGAACCGCTGGAACTGCCCTGGGTGCGGAGCCCCGGGCAGAGCCGTGCGCAACTCAACCCAAGCTCCGGCTTTTAATTTAACATGGAGTGGGATTTTAGTCTTCAGTAACTTCAGTATCATGGATTTCTGCAGTGAGAAATTATGACTTAGGTGAAAAGCGATGTGCTGCTGCTGCTGCTCTTCACCTTTTTATATTAAATACTCATCTCTGTTGGAAGTTCCTAGAATCAGGTAGCTTGGAAGCTTTACCTCAGGCATTACAATAGGTTGTTTCTTCAATCACAATCAGACTTTGACTTGAAAACTGCCCTCTTGGGGTCAAACTGAGGCAGTCCTTAAAAGGTGTCACAAGGAGGCCGTGTGAAGCCATGTCCTGGAGCTCGGTGCTATTTTTTTCAGTCAACTTTTGTACAGAACTTGTTTTAATATTGCTTGAAGCCTCACTGAGAATGTGCTTGAATTTTTAAAGACCTAGTTATAATAAAACTTCCTGTCACTAGATTGTCCTCTTTATTTGATGAAGATGAGAAAAAGCACTAGAAAGTCAGCTAAGATGTGCGAGTTAGAGGGAAACCTGTCCCACAGCGAGCGATGGTTGAGCTCTAGCTCAAAGAGTTGTGGCCCTGCTTATTGCTTGAACCGAAGTGGCTGTGTTAAGAGCAGGGCTGGAGGAGGGAGGTGGATGAGGGCTTGGGGCTGCACAGGACCTCCCTGGCCCTTTTCTATGCTCAGAGCTGCCCTTCCTCTGAGAAGGGGCTTCATGGGGTTGCTCTGCATCCTGGAGCTGGCCTGGCTGCACCTCTGAGCGGTCTCTGTGGCTTTAAAAGCCCTTTAATCCCCAGCACTGAATTCCTGAAGTATTCCTCCTCTCAAAGGGAGTGCTCCAGCTCTTGCAAACACTTTTGCTGCAGTGATACAAGGTGCTGATCTCCTGCCTTGGTTCTCAAACACCACTTGCTCCAGGGAGGGCTAAAGCAGTTGCTCAGCACAGGCTCGGGCCCGCTCGTGACATCCTCTAGGTCCCTGTGCTGAGGGGCTGTGTCCCCTTCAGGTAACACTAAACAGCCTTGCTCCCTGAGCGCCTGCTCTGTCCCCTCTCCTCTGTGCTCTGGTGTCAGCACCAGCAAGGGCAAAGACAAGGTTGGTGTGGAGGTGCCTTTCCTTAAACTGAAAGGGAGCCCGTGCAGAGACTCTGAGCAGCTCTCCCCGCCTCCCAAGGGCTGCAGGGCTGGTGACACTGAGCAAGGGCGTGAGGCCCTTTTGAAGGGCAGCTGAGGACAGAGCCCTCCTCCCTTCCTGCCCTCTCAGCAACACAATAACCTTCCAGGCAGGATGCAGAAAGAGCTGCCTCAGGCCTTTCCCACTTCTCCAAACAGAGTGCACGCAAGGAAAGCGGAATCCCTGTTCATTCATAACAACCACCACCGTGTTAGTGGCAACGCTCAGATGTCCCTGTACAGTGCTGATCTGCCGTTCCAGCGAGAGCAGTAGCCACGGGTGACCCAGGCTATTGTTATACAGCAAGCTTAATGTTGGAGTGTTTATTAAAGTTAAAAATCGCCATCCATAGAAACATATTTACATGAGTGAGAGGCTGCTTTGCTGTGCAGCAGCTGAGGGCAGCTCTGCTGCAGCTTCAGCCCGAGGCCTTCAAGCTTCTGCCAAGTACCTTTTGCCTAAGGAAGGGGGGAGAGCGCCGGGCTTTAATGCAAGAACCTGTCCCTTCACAGTAAGCCCTGCCTGGCAGCTGCACTGTACTTGCATGAGCTCGGCTTTCGGAGAAGCCGGAGCAATCTCAGGCAGGTGGAGCTTAGCCAAAGGCTTTAACGTTTTGTTTGGAGTTGCAGGTTTACACAGGAAGCAGGAAGCCTCTAGTGTAACTCGATGCGTTCTTGCAAAGTGCCCTTGATTGAGCTGGAGCTGGTCTGGGCTTTAAAAAGGACCGTAGGTTAGTTGATTAAAGCAGCAAAAAAAACACAAGGAATATTCAGGAATAATCATGATTGTTTAAAAGAACTAAGCTGAAACTGCCTGCCCAGGAACCGGCGCTGGTGCCTCCACTGGCCTGCGCTGCCTCGGGCTCGGGGGGCTCGAGAGCCGCCGCATGGGCGTTTCACCTTCTGGAAAGTCCCAGCAGAGGTGGCTGCATCCACGTACTAATGTGAAATAGCAAGGATAGAAAAATAATTTCTGCAAAGTTTTCTTTTGAAAGCAGCTGTTTGTGCATCTCCTCATCCTTTCTTAGAGGTCTCCTTGGAACGTATTCCTTCAGTTGGAGCTGAAGATACTTTGTCAACCTCTACCCTCCTCCTCCCATCCCACCCCAAAATAATCCTGAGGTTGGGATATTTCCACATGTCCAAAACGCAGGGCATTTAAGGAGAACTTCAGCCTTTAGAGGCACCAAGGGGATCGGTGATTATTTCTCTGCAGAGTTACTCTTTCGTTCAGCGCTGCAGCTTCCGCGCGGGGTCCGGGCGCACGAGCTGCCCCGAGCAGGGCCAGGGAGCTGCGCAGGGCTCGCTCTGCGCCACGGGGCCGGGCGAGCGGCGCCACGAGCGCCCCTTGCTCTAGGGCTGCTGCTGGTACTGCCCCTCCGTGGCCGTGTAGAAGTCGTCGAGGACGCTCTGCAGGTAGTCGAAGGTCGGCCTCTCCTCCGCCTTGTCCTTCCAGCAGGTCTTCATGATGTCGTACAGCTCGGCCGGGCACGTCTCCATACGCGGCATTCGGTACCCGCGCTGAAGCGCCACCATCACGTCGGAATTGCTCATCCCTGAAACGGGAAGGAAAGGGGGAAGATGGTTTGGATCTCCAGCTCCTCAAGAAGCTGCTCTGCTGTCTGCTGGGTTTCTCCCTCGTCACTCCCGCGCCCTCGCGGAGTCTCCCACCTCGGCAGGGCCGCTCGCTCGCCCTTTGTGTTAACCCCGGCTCTGGCGGGTTCCTCTCCTCAGGCTTTTGCAAAGCTGCCGCTGCTGCAAGAGCCTGAGCATCACGGGTACCTCCTGCTCTGCCCCTGGCAATTTCCTCCCACTTCATCCCCCTTCCCCTCTTGCTGTGCCAGGAACAAGCCAGGCTGCCTGTGAGGAGTCTTGCCCTGCAGATGAGCCCTGGGCTGCGGCCAGGGCCGTGCGGGACCCCGGCCCCGCGCAGGCCACCGGCTCTGCCGCTCACTGATGCCACCTCCACACCCTTCTACACAGCTTGCACGGCTGAGTTCTGCAGAACTTGGTTTCTGCTTTGCTTATCTGACTCCACACTTGGTGTTTTCAGTCCACATGGAAGTTCTGACAGCTACGGTGTGCAAGCTGCACGAGCAACAACGACAGGTACCAACGCAGCAGAACACAGCGGATCTCCTCTCACTTCATTCTGAAGGGAAAGGCTATTTCTAAACATTTGTGTAGAGGAGGGTTAATATTAAATCATTTGCAGAAACTCAACAATAGGACTGACCCAAGCCTTGGTTCCAGACTCTGGCAAAGGGCAGAGTTACTTCAGCTCACGCCTTTTGGCTTTAACTTGTTC
This sequence comes from Rhynchotus rufescens, assembly GCA_032273925.1. Lineage (NCBI taxonomy): Eukaryota > Metazoa > Chordata > Aves > Tinamiformes > Tinamidae > Rhynchotus > Rhynchotus rufescens. Next base: position 12,376 of record JAVCKT010022856.1, read on the forward strand.
TGGAAACATGAGCCCTGGAACGTGGTGTGGGAGCAGAGTGCCCATGCTGGGCACGTGCTTTGTGCTGCCCAGGTTCCACCTCCAGAGAAAGCAGGGGGAAGTCCTGCTGTGTCTATGCACAAAAATACCGACTCAAAATAGCTACTTAACTTTTCCAAAACTATGTGTGTTTTTTTAAGGGCTAGAAAGTTAACTGTTTCATCAAGCCCCTTCCTGCTCGGTAAAATCCTTGAGTATTTCTTGTTCTAACACCTGCTCCTCCTCTTTCAAGGAAACTAACCCTGACGCTGCAGAACCTGTTTCCGACGAGCGCCGCGTTCCCTGGTAAACATCCCAGGCGAAGAGCTCGCCTTGGGGGAGAGCCAGGGAAGAGCTAGGAAGCCAGCGCTATGGGAAAGGAATCCCTCTGGAAAGGGGTGTATCTGGTAAAGGCCACCTGGAACAGCTGGAATGCAAACCTGGATGCTTCAAATATTTTACATGCTCTGTAATCAGCTGGGAATCACTTCTGGCAGCCAATGCAACTCGCCTGCAAAATCAGGTTTTTCCGGTTTCAGGAGGCGTTCCTGAAGGTCCAGGCCCGCTAATTGCGCTGAGCTTCTCAGGAAGGAAAAGAGCGGGTGGGATCCAGGAACAGAGCCCCCGGCGCCAGCTTCCCGCCTGGAAATGCTTCCTGCTGAGCCGCTGCTCCAGGTCCTTCGCAGTGGCACTAGCTGCCTGTCATCTTACCTCAAACCATCTCATACCTAGTTCTAAACTGAAGCCTTTCTACTTAATAACTGGGAACACCGTTCTGCAGCTTTCCAGGCTCTGGTTGCTGCCACAGTGCCTGCTGGTTACGGGCCGGCGCCAGGCCGCTCTTGCAAAACCTCCCAGATCTCTACGTGAAGTAAACTCATTGCCTGTTTATTTTGCTCTCCTGTGGTTCTTGAGAAGGTTCCTGAGGACCTTCTGGGATCCTCAGCCCCACAGGCTGCTGAACCTCCTGCTCTCCTTTCAAGTGGACATCTCCTCCAGTGCTGCCCAAGCAAAGCC
>JAVCKT010022857.1:0-35326 GCA_032273925.1 Rhynchotus rufescens
TGATGATCTCTAGAGGTCCCTTCCAACCTTAAAGATTCTGTGATTCTGTGATTTCTATGGATGCAACAGAGGAAATTTAGAGTGAGAGAGAACACTAGCTTGTGAAACAACTAGCATTGCTTATGTAGCTGCCTATGCACAGTTCAAATGCTATTGGTATGTGTCAAAAGATCCCAGAGGCCTGTTGTACGGAGTCAGCTAGACTGTAAACTCAAATTTGAAGTGACCACAAAATCAAGATTGCACCTAGATACTGCTACTGAGGACACTATAATTGTAACCTGCCTGTCTAGAGATTCTTTACATAAAACAAGTGAAATCCCTCTGTAGCCTGGCAAAATAAAGCTAAGGTATCCTTTTGGTTAAATAATTATTTGCTGCCTTTCCAGAAATGGGATTGCAGTGTGATTTTACTAGTATTCTTTCAACAAAGGGTAATTTCACTGTTCTTTGTAAATACAATTAACAGTAGCAATTAACACCAATACATGATAGGTGACCAACGGATGTTATGAAGATCATGTTAGTCATAATGTCTTGAATAAAGAAAAATGTATTACAGTATAATGTCTGTAAATCAGGAGGTTTCATTTACTAATTTATATTGAAGTATTTTTACTCCATACATGACATTGCTAATGCATAGAAATCATATATTTTCCTTGCCTTGGATGGTGTAAAGCTCTGATGAAGATTAATCTGGATATACAGGTAATACTACTCTCCTACTCTCTTTAGTCCATAAATTTAGTAAACAGTAGAGTTTTGGAAAATATATATAGCAGGTACAGCATTCCCTCCAGACAGAAAAGCAATACAGTAAAAATGAAGTTCTCCTTTTGACCAGTCATTTTATGAGAAAGTATAGCTGCTCTTTTTCAATATACACAAATCTCTATCTTTCACTGTAAATCATCTAACATGTAATCACCAAAATATATTATATTATTTTGACACAATATTAATGAAATACAAACCATGAATTAATCATTACTTTCATATCTTTTAGTTCATGATGGTCAAATAAAAGTATTTCAGAAACTGAGTCTCAAGTTTAAGCATTAAAATGGTGTAAATTCTAACACGGAAGTATATAAGAAGTGAAATAAAAAGTGTGATTTTAAATTAGAATGTTACATGGAGGTCCTAATTAAATAAATAAATATACATATATATATATATTCAGTTGTCATGCATATGGATCATCAGCCAGTGTATCTGTTGATGTCATTTGTTCATTCACTATCTTTTCTTGCTGTCAGCTTCTCCTCCTTCTTCCTTCCATCTCTACTGAAGCAGTGCCATTGGCAATATTCCATCTCCATTCCTTATGCATAACTAAGCATACTTTCATTTTCCTACCACTATTATGAATCATTTCTTTTGTTCCATTATGTTCTTATCAGTCCTGACCACATCATTAAAAGATATGCAAAGAAGTCCTCTGCTTTCAAATTCAAAATATAATCTGTATTTATTTTAGTTTTTAGATGTAATTCAAAAGTGTTGAAAAGAACTTGAGTAGCCTAGCTTTTTTTCTGTTACAATTGTTGCCAAAATAATCATCTGGTCTAATAAATGATATTCATATCAGTTCTCAATGACTAGGGCAAGAGGAAAGCTCTCTCAACATATAAGGATATTCTAGAGATACATCTGTTTCAAGAATATTATCTCCAATTGCTACCAATTTTTTTCAATAAAAGTCACAGTAGTCTGGAGGACAGTGGCATAATACACCCTTGCTTACTGATTAGAGATTGCTCATGCCAAAATGCACATCTCTTTTTGACTGTTTCTTATATTCCACATGGGTCCTTATGTTTGTCAGAAGCTGCCAGTTGAAAAGTATTAAATATAAAAATGGAAATGAAATCAAAGAACAAAAATATAATCCTTAGAATGCGTTCTTGGACGTCGTCAACCAACATTATACCTTCATATATATAGAAATATTTAAATACCTGTGTCAATGGGAAAGAGATCAGAGTTGTGTGGTTGGTTTTATTAGTGTTGTCATCCTTGCTAATGAAGTGTATGTTAACTTCCTTTTGGTACATAAAGCTGTCATCTTATTTCAAAAAAAGAAAAAAAAATCAATTGAATACTCTGTCTTACGTTTAATAAACTGATCATTCGGTTGCACTTAGTCACATCCAGTTTTAGAGGACAAAGAACGTGATTTCTGCTACTAATTAGATACCAAGTTTCAAATTTTTTCCCATGAGTTCTTTCATTAGACTGGTTATCATTTGAAGGAGGGCAAATTTGGCAAGAGATTAATCCGCTTACGATCCAGTCAGTCCTCAGAAGTTAGAGGAACTGGAAGTGGTTCGACTCCCCTTTTAGTAGGGATACCAAATACTGTGGTAACTATAGGCCCAACTCTGGCAACACCAGATTTGCAAAGAGTCTGTGGGCTGTAAGTCCAGTTGCGTTCAAGACAACTAGTTGAGTTCATGAATACTCTGCAACATTTACAAAGTAGGTTTTGGATATCCGTACAGGAAATTCTGCACTACAGTGTGCAGTTCTTAGCTAGCTTCAATGTACAAATGCACAATAATCACTCACTCCAGAAGCTGAGGGAGGGCTGTGAACCTCAAGGAATCTCCTCAGGCAGCATCCCAACCCAAGGAGAAGGTTCTCCACTGCAGACTCACTGCTTCCAAACAGAACTTAGCTCCAATTTGGAGAGACTTGGGTTAGCGTAACACATTAGTCAAATCGAGATTTGGTCAAGATGTTGCAAGCTATTTTATGCAACGAGTATCGCTGCAAGTACAGTAACAACTTCCCCTATACTGACAAAGAGCAGACGTATAGCTGTTTTGTGCTACGCACACGTCGTCATCAGCAACAATAAGCTCCTCTGCAGAGACAAGGGGGAAGGGGCTGAAGTGCACCTGCCGTAAGGATACCTATTGTCTATTTTTCTGTACTCAATTCTGTACTCAATTCTCTTATTTTCTAGTGCTGTTTTTTATAAAGTTGGGAAAGTAACTCCAGACTTCAATGACAGAATGGTTTGTGTTAACATATTTCTAAATCTGAACCCACATATTTATTTAAAAAAAAAAATTCATTAGCTGGATTCCCAACATAAGAAGTCTAGGCTTTAACCTGAGAAGAAGACTTGTACAGGATTTGTTCCGCTTTGGGACTCTCCTCACAGCGCTTATTTATTTTTAGTGTTGACATCTCTCCCTGAGATTTCTTTCCACACAGGCCCTCTCACAGCACAGGGAAGTTCAAGAAATATGATTTCACCTCCATTTTCAACTTACTGCAAAACAGTAAGATTTTGCAGTCTTTCTCTTTGAACTCAATCATTAAGTAAATTTTCCCTTTAGATGAAAGATGGAAATAATTTTATCTTGCATTAAATGGACAAGCTGTCATTACATTGTGAAATGCTTTTCTAATTCTTTCCACTGGGAAGTAGTTTTTGTGCACTTGTTTGGATTTATAAAGATGTAGCTCAGTGTTCCTGAGTAGTCTACTCTTGTTGATGTAAAACTCATGATATCTCTTCATCTAAGTCAGTACTATTTCTACATGCTGTTATAGAAGCATGGTGGTTGGAAATTAGTGGTGATGTTTTTATGATTTCAGCTGTTATAATTAGAGTATGCTTGACCTACGATTGGCCTCTGAGCATCACAGAATCACAGAATATTCAAGGTTGGAAGGGACCTCTAGAGATCATCTAGTCCAACCTTCCTGCTCAAGCAGGCACACCTAGAGCATGTGGCACAGGGCGGCATCCAGGCAGGTTTGAAGACCTCCAGAGAAGGAGACTCCACTCAGGTGTATTTCCAGGGGCCTCCCCAAACCATCCCTGCAGAGGACATTTCTAAAGAAAGCAACTTGGCTCTGCAGAGCTCCATGAGAATCACACTGGGGGAGAGTCGCAGCAGCTTCTCCAAGCGGGATGTCCAAGGGCAGTAAATGGTGCCCAGCAGGAGACAACAGCTGCTCATCCCATCAACCAAGGTGGCCATCCCCAAAGGAGACCCCCCAGCTCGTGCTGCAGGGACGGCCTCTGCCTGGGGGAGTTCAGTGAAACCAAGACTATTTCCATCAATGCACTGGTTCACAGACCCCCAACATAATTAACTGCAAATATTTAGCATCTTTATAGTACTCTTCGGCCAGGATCTCAAAGAGTTTAAAAACATAATCTAATTTAGCCTTAAAACTCTCCTTTTTCAAAACACAGAACCACACTGAGGTACGGTACACTTTGAAATGCTTATTTTTTTACTGACCTAGGGTCAGTTTTAACACAATCAATCTAAATCTCTCGTTTCTTATGTATTCTCATTTTCAGAAAGGTCTAGTGTCTATATTCAGCTAAATCAAGACACCGAAAACTAAAAGGTTCAAATCTTTGAAGCTCAAACTACTGATGAGGTGCCCATTCATATTGTCCTTCAAGTTCTCAGAAGGCTTTTACCTTCACTTAGGAGCCAAGGCACCCAGCTAGTACCACGGGCCTCATTAGAGCCATGCGTAGACCTCCAGGTCCTCCTGGCTGCCACTACTGAACCACACTGCAGGGCAAGTGGAATAACAAAGTAATAACAAGAAGGAATAACACCATATTTTGATAGGAAGGGCAAAGAACAGCAAAGAACCCACTAAGAGTAATACATGCATTGAAATGGAGACCTTACTGTAAAGTTACATACTGAAATGCAAATTTCAGAGTATAGCTTTAGTTGAATTTTTCCAAATTAACATTAAAAACCCTGAGTCGTTGTTTGCTGTGGTAAAACGTGTCGGGAATTACTTGTTAAACACAATTGCATGGATTATGAGAAGGCTGTCCTTAATCTACAAGCAGTCCCCATCAAACACAGCACCTGGAAGACCCAACACAAGCAGTATCCGTGGCACACACACACTTACAAGGAGAAGGGCAAAACTAAGCAAGTGAAGATGGGTTCAAAATGAAGCTCATGCACTCATGCATTTTTACATTTTAAGCCCGTTCTACACTTAGTGCACAAATCACAATCCTACTTGGAGAAAAGCACAGAATAATGGGAAAGCCACACATTTAGGCAGATGTGTTTAAAAAGTTCAATAGCTTGGAGTACTACAAACTTAAATAACTGCACGTATAGCCAACTAGAAGCTGTTTAGTCATGTGGACAGTAACTCCTGGGCAATTCCTTCTGTACGAGCTACGCAGCAAACGGGGGGTCGGCCCCATCTACCCGGTCAACCCGTTCCCAGGCCGCGGGTGATCCCCTCCGTGGCATCACCGGGATTCCCGCTCCCGTCGGCCCGCGTGGCAGCAGAAGGGCTCGCACAAACACGGGCCTTACAGACCCGCCGGAATGCCACGCTTTTGGCAGGAGGACACGGAGCCAGGAAGGGCTCCGACAGCGTCCCCAGCGCCTCCCAGGCCGAGCGCCGGCGTTAAGGCCTGCGCGAAGCAGCCACCCGCTTCCTCGGAACCGCCTCAGCGCGGAGACGCCTCACGCTGCACGTGCGTTTGCGAAGGGCAAGGAGGCAGCTCAGCCCCAACCGCCTCCCCGCAGCAAGCGCAGAGCCTGCCTGCTGGTTAGGCACAGCTGAAGCGATAAGCCCAAGCCTGGTGAACCTGCAGGCTCTGCTGCGAAAGCAAAGTCCATTCACGTTCATCTGAACTTGCTCACGGGGTCCAAAACTGGCATCTCTGATCTTAAGGAGCTGCATATTTTGTTTCCTAAGGAGCTGCGTATATTGTTTCATGTGGTAGATCATGATGAAACGGGGTCTTCTGGAGACTCGTAAATGCTGCCTTCTCTCCCCCTTCCTTACCTGCTGTACAGACACAGTGCTTTACTTGCAGCAGGATACCACACAGATCAGAAAGACAAAAAGTCTTAACCAGGTTTCATCCCTAGGACACCTATTTATTCTGTCCTGGATTTCAATTCACGGCAAGAGCACTATTACTTCTGTTTAGAGAAAAAAAAAATCACCAACAAAATAGCTCTGGAGTCCAATATCATGCAACCCTCCATCATAGCCTCTTATTTCCATTATGGGAAAAGCACATAGAATTGATTTTAAAAAATCAGAAGAGGTGATAGGAATTATAGAAGCTCCCCTCTTTGAAGAGCCAGGGAACGGATAGAGGAGGTTAGTGACAATCTTGGCTCTCCCTACTCTGGAAATACACATTTAATTCCATTAGTTAAGGTTTCCACTAATATTTAGGATTTTGAATCAGCCTCCAACCTAATGATATTGTTCAAATTCGAGGGGATGACATTAGAGATTTGGACCTTTTTGTCATATGACTCTTAAATTGCTAAAGAAATGTCCATACACTTTTTTTTTTTTTTTTAAAGAATCACTTCTGTGCTTTCTCTCAGTCACAGGAGAAGATCCTTATAAATATCCACATTATTATTCTTAAAATCTTGCTCTTTTTCCACAATATCCCTTCGATTCCTTATGAAATTAGGCTACTACTGTGATATCAATCTCTGTCTACTATGTAGAACAATGTAGTCTATTTTTCCTCCTACAGTCTTCTGAAGCATTAAGTGAAATTCCAAGTAAAAAAAAAATCCAAGGACCTGAAAACTTAGGAAATATTCCTGAAAGGGCAATAATATTCACATGAGAAAAAAAAAAGAGATTCTCTAATGTTCTGATATTGCATGTAAATGCAATTAAGAAGAGAAGAATAAGCAAGATGCCAGGACTCAAGATCCATCTGCCTCAACTACCTATCTCAGATAGTGGCCAAAGGCAAATTTAACAAGTCTGTGCTTTGATGACAGACTATTCTTTCACCCCTCAGAATTCTCCTGGCCAAGATATTTTTCTGAATCCTTCTCAAAACATTTTTCTTCCATGAACTTGAAGAAGCTCTCAATGAGTCCACACAGGCTTTTACCATACACAGCTCCTGGCATTAGCCAACTCTGGTGTGGAGAATGTCAGTTTTCAACCTGTCATTCAATGCCTTCATTGAGGGCCCTCAAATATTATGCTGCAAGACACGCACACTTGATCCCTTCCATGGCACACCACATTTCATAGACTTCCTTCTCATCTCACCTCAGACCTCTTTTCCCTGATTGAAAAATCCTAACCTGTTTGCTCCTTCCCCTAGGGGAAAGTCCCCCAGATTGTTGATTATTCATCTCCATTCTCCAGTTGCTCCAGTATCTTTTCTTAGACTGGAGCATCCAAACTGCACACAGTATTTGTGAAGCAAGCACAGAACCAGCTTGCACAACCCCTACTCGTGTGTGTATGTTCCCTATTTTTTTTTTTTTTTTTTTTTTGCTTTGGGTCTTTTCTAGCAGTTACTAATGTTAAATCTCTTGTTAAATCTCTTCCTTGGCTGTGAAGGAGTAATGAGCATATTTTTCCAGGAATTGTCCATTGTATGCCAAAGATCTTGTTGCTGCAGGATGATGATGAGCTGCAAGTTATTTTATATGTGAAAGCAGAGTATTAATTCACTTATATGTATCACTGTACATTCTTTAATACTGAATTTCACTTGCCCTTTCAACAAGCTCTTACTTGGACTTGTTTCTTGGGAACATTGTGTGAACACCTCAGAGTCACATAAGCCCTTGGCTCTGTATATTGTACCTTGTCCTTTGTGTAACATGGACAGCACCGTTAATACAGAAATAAATATGGAAGGTTATTCTGGGAACAAGTGTGCTGCTACCCTGGCAGAAGCAAATTAAAGTAGGAAAAAATATAGAGCAAAGTGAGAAATTTGTTTGTTTTTCTCTATTCATAAAAAACATAGGCTTTTTTTTTTTTAATAACATACCTTTTCTGTAGGATCTGGCATTTTAAGGCTCCACACAAAGCAATGGGCAAGCTCTATTACTTGCAAACACTTTGGAAATTCTAAGTGAGGGGGCTAGTCACAGCAGATGAATTATCCTAGTCTGAACAGACATTTGCATATTCAGAGTAGAGTTATTAAGCAGTAATTACACAATGATTATACAAATTTATGCACTATCATCAGCTAGAAGTTGCCAGGCACAGGTCAAGGATTCAGAGAACTGGATACTGAGAAATAATTGAACAGGGACTGTGTAAAAGGGACCCTTGTAAGTGCTGGTGCAGCCTCACAGTCCAACAGGCTCTTGAACTGCCATGGCAGCATAAATCAAGATATACTGAGAAGAAAATTATGTCAAACATTAACCATTTTTTCCTCTACTAAAATGCACGGGGATGACATAGAGCAATTTCTCTTTACAGAGAAAATGGAAGTCAAGGCATTTACACAGGTGTTTGCAGATTGGAAACCTCCAAGTTTCTCTATCAAAGTACAACTGACAGCTAAATATTTAGATACAGTTCACAACATTAGATGCAGCTCACAACAGAATTACATGTTTCTCTTTAGCTACGGGGATGCATCTACCACCAGCAATTTGTACATTATTGCTAGAGCAAAAGAACAAATTAAAGCTTTGAAAAAGCCTGGGGAAGACTCAAAGCCCAAGCCAGACCAGACAGAGACACGATATGAGACAAATTCCATGAGACTGAAGAGCTCCGCTTCCCTGAAAAACCTGGCAACGATACAGAAGACAGGCAGGTTGGCCAAGCAGCAGCTTTCAAGACTTAAGGCTTTCTGTGCATTTTTTTTTTTTTTTTTTGGTTCTTTCCAAGACTAATCCCTTCCTCTACTAACAATGAATGTTCAAGTTGACTTCTCACCATCCCTGACCCTTCAGGCAATTTGAGTGAGGAGGTATGCAAGAGTTGACCAGATGAGTAAATTGCTAGGAGAAAGGTAAATTACAAAAATAAAGTATGGACAGGTGTGAAAGCAGTGCTTCTACAGATATTTTGCACAACCATCTTCTTACTAAAAATATTTTAAAATGATAATAAAAAAGTTAAAAAAAACCCAAAAAGTGGTTAGCTGTTTCAGCAGGTAAAGTCACTAAAGGAGAGAATGCCTTTTACATAGGTAGAATCCACCTCCCAGAGAGCTCTGCATGTCCAAGAAGTCCTGCAGTTAGACCTTGGATTCAGTGAGAAATCCAATGCATAGAGCAAGGTTTGAAAGGGTATTAATAGCGATAAGCAGACAAATAGTTATGGCACTATTTAACACAGACCAGAGGCTTTTCAAAGCCTGGCATCCTCTCCTAAATAAGAACTACCATAATTTAAAGATTTTTTTTTTTTAAAAAAAGATGAAATATCTTTATATAAATTATATATTATATATTATATATTATACATGCACATATACACTTACGTGTGCATATATGTGTATGTCAAATGGCTATATACATGTATATTTAAAAGCTTAAAAGTTGCTTTGAAAGTTATTCGCACAACATAAGGGACTTAATATACAAAGGTGTAAGGCAGAGAGATCAACTAGGAGATATTCACAGACTACAGGAATGCCAGGAATTATTCAAAGGGTGATGCCTGGTTTACTCTTTTCGTGCCTGGACCATTTTCATTTGTGTTAATCTGCTTTTACCATGAACCACTGAAGAAAAGCTTTGGTGGAGATTCTTCTCAGCCTGCAATCACAGGAGCATCCTCTCAATCTGGAGTGCTGTTTCAAGCCAGATTAATTAACAGCATTAATTATACAAAAATTGCCTTGCAATAGGTAAATCCAGTTGAACACATTACAGTGTATTCAAATGGAATAAATACAAAGGAAAAAAAGGTAAACAGTAGATTAACCAGAAAATGATGTATGAACAAGGTTTGTTCAATCAGGATTATAAGACAATTGTAAGAACTAATTATCAGTAAAAAGTCTCAAATATTCCTCTTGTTTGGAATCTATGGGAAAGCATGTGTATCAAATCAACAAGGTAAATCAAATCTACGGAAAATGCTTTCTGAATAGGAATTTTAAAGACCAAGACCACAAGCAACATGTATCAACATTGAAATAACAAATGTTTTTGGGCTGCATGCAGAAAGATCACACGTATTAAGTGTACTTTCTCCCATAAAAACAGCATTAGATCGTTATACAAAGCTGTATCACAAATCAAATACAAAAAGTAAATTATTTATTCTTTGAGAAATCATTAATGTCAGAGTTCATTATAAAATCTGTCAAACAGAGAAAAAATAGACATACTACAGCTTTCACACCCAATTAGCTACACGCGGCATAAAGGCGATAAACTAATACTCTGCCTTCCACTTCTAGTGCCAGACAAAATGTCCCCAGATGTGAAGTTTTCTTTTTAAGCTAAACAGAAGAGTCTTGTAGTAAACTAGGATCTTCTACTACAAATTTATTTGTAATAACATGGAGCTGCACTGACTGTGTGACCATGTTAAAAAAAAAAAAAAGGAAGAATAACTTGATCTTTTCCCCCTGTATTTTTTATGGAACAGAAAAAATAAAACCAAGATAATAGGAAGGACGTTAGATTAAAAAATTGCTTTCAATATTGCTCAGTGTACTTGTTTTTTGAAAGGCGCACAATTGCTTTGGACAAAAAAAATAGTAATAATAAAAAAAGGTGAGTATGAAACAAAGCCTTGTAGCAGCAAGTGACCTTTAATGGTGGATTCAAAATCCAGAAGTTGCCCAGAGAATTTCTTGGAGCTGTTTCCTCCACAGTGCTGCGCTCCAAGAGCCTGTTTAATCAAGTCCCTTTTGGACCTACCAGGAAGGTAAAGCCTGTAATTAATGAGCTTACTAGTTATCTGAGCTGGCTGCAGCCTCCTTTTGCTCCATGAGTTGTGGGAAGGGTAATGAAAGTACTAAGCTCATCTTAAAATTACAATCTAATAGTTTTGAGTCAGGAACAAGCCAGCCCACTCAAATGGCTATATTTACCAGTTCAGTAATTCTGGTAATTCCCTCCCAAATAACTTGATGTTTGTCCTAAAACACTATTAAAGGAGAGATAAGGAACAGAAGAGCTAAAAAGCTGGTTAATCTGTGTGGCATCATTATGTATTATTTAGTTTAATATCTTCTTGTAGTAAACACAAAATTATGATGTGCCATTTTCTTCAAGAGAACATTGTAGTAAATTTGGGATTGCAACAGAACCATTAAAGTATAATAGTGTACACAGAAAAATTCAACTGATTAGCAAGCAAAAATATGTAATTATACCCACAGTGTGGGACTCTGTTGGCTGGTGTTTCACTGCAGACTGCTTTGTAAGGCTACTTTGCTGCCAAAATTAATGAGGAAAATACGGAGTTGTTACTTCCAGTTGCACTAGAGGGTTTTGTCTTGATTTTATTGACATTTACAAAGTGAGCGTCACATGGAGCAAAGCAGCCACGGGGCCAAGGCGGCGAGCTGCAGTCGGCAGTAATTAATGTGCAAGCAACACGAGGGCCACGGCGATGATCCACGGAGCCAGAAGGCATTAAGTGGGATTTCGAGAGAGGATCCTCGGCAGCGGCTCAGTCAAAGCATCCCCAGCTCCCCGCAGCCTGAGGAGCGCTAGCTAAATAATACATGAGCGCCGAGACGGGATTTTAAAAGCAGAAAGCAGCCCGGCTTTAGTCCATTTAAGTAACAGTAAACACGGATATTCAAATGTGCTTATGTCCAACATGTAAAAAAAATCTTTTTTTTTCCAAGCAAATGCATGTGATAAGTAGGAAGAATGCATAAATGAAATTCTATGACAGTTCATGTTAAACTCCTAGATTTCCTTTGTAGCTATCATTTAAAGGGTAGGAAAAAAAAAAAAAAAAAAGGCAAGTTTCTGGTAGTTTAGAAGAGGGTTGTGAAGTTCCAGTTTAAAAAGTCCACAGAGAAATAAAACTAATAGAATTCTGTTCTCAAAGTGTTTTGACTTTTTTAACCATGTCATATCTAAATGCACTCTGATACCGTAAGAATCAACTCTCTGTGTTCTAATATGCCAACTTGCAAAGCGTGAGGAGCATCCCTCAAAAGCTGCCAGCACCTCACAGTGCCTGAACATACCCAAGTTGCAAACCCTGTACCAGGGACTGACCCTGGGCATTAATCCTGCTTCCATATCAGCCTCCCCTCTGGAAACAGTTTCAGAGAACCATCTTTATCTCTATTAAAAAAAAAATCTGAACAGCTTATGCCAGCTGTGTCAAATACAATATAATTTTCAACATAAGCCTTAATATTACTCCACCTACGTTAAAAAAGGAGGCTTTTAAGAACAGTTTTGCCTCCTCCTCTTCATATTATTCAGAGGCAGAGACAAGCTCGCAAATGGGAAGTTCCAGGCAGGGTGACAAGGTGCAAGGTGAAGGCTCGGCCAGGAAGCCTGGGGAGCCTTCAGCCTCTACACAGCACATACATCAGCCTCATCTACGTCATGGGCAGCAGGTATCTACATTAAGCCTCCTCTATGTTATTTTATTTAAGGGTGAATATTGCATTCAACACTTGGACTACGTGTTCATTAGCAAATGCTGGGATGAGTGGGAACACCTCTGCAAAGGAGAAGTGCCGCGGCTGAGGAGCCGTGGTGCAGCCCTGGGCACGGGCCAGGCTGTTCTGGGGTGGAGGTGGGCAGCGTTTTTCCTTTTCGGGGCACCTAGGTCTTGCCTGAAGCAGCTGAGAACAGCCAGGGCAATTGCTTCAAGGTACCTGCTGGGTCCCAACTAAAACACCAAGGTGAATACCCCCTGCAAATGTTACTTTTCCTTGCAATCTCTTTGCAATTCTCAGGAATTTCAGCAATGCTCGAGTTAGCCCACCTGTAACTAGGGGGCAAAAGCCCCGATTCTCCTTCTCACACACCAATAATGGAGTTTTCTGCTTTGCAGGAGGTTCTGCTCCTGGGCACCTGCGAGCTGAACGGAGCAGATTGTGCTCGCGGTGGCAACAGCCCCACAGAAGCCCCACGATGTCCCAGTGATGGAGAACCTCTCGCAAAGCATCTCCAGGCCCTACAAGGTTTAATACTAACCATGTACTTTATTTTCAACCTACAAAGAGGCAGTGAATAACTGCACGTCTGGAGGTCCAACCCTGCTCATCTTTCCCTTACAGACCAAAAGCAAGGATGAAGCACATGTGCCTTCCTCCCTCTAAAGCAGCCAAAAGCTACAGAATGAAGGAGCAGCAATTCCACCACCTAAACGCTATCGCTTACTTTTAATAATTACATTTACGCTGTAGGCTGAAACAACACCCAACACGTTATTGAAAATAAACACTTTTCAATTATTAAAATGCAGGAACGAGAGCTAAGCAATAACTGGCCTAAAAGGCTCTCAAAGAGCCTCGAGAAGGCACCTACTCCCTTTGGCCCGGCATCTCTTTGTGGCGATAGCAAGAACCACAAAAAAGAGGTGCAGCTTAAAAATTAAGGCGCAGCTTAAACATTAAGGCGGATGAAAGGCCTAACGTGCCAGGCAATCTAGCCCCGATCTCGGCGGGCCGGCCAGGCCTCGGTCGGAGGGAGCCAGCCTGTTATTTGTTATCTGCGCAACACGGGCAGGCGCTGCGGGAGGGAACCGAATGCACAGGTCCTTAATGAGCAGCAATTTAAAAGCCACAAATCTCTCAATACGTGACGTGGTGCACTTCAAAAAAGAAAGGCTTGACTTTTAACACAGCTTTCGGCAGAGACCCCGCGCTAAGATCCTTTTCCTACCATCAAGATTCACTTATTTTTTAAATTAATGCCTTTATTTTTCAAAGGTTTTTTTTAAATATCCTTTCTAATTAGAAGGTCAGCTTCCTGGATCTATAAACCTGTTGCACGATATGATTTTAATTAGTTCAAACTAGTCTGCAATGCATGGTGCTGAAGTACAGTTTTGCTTGAACAAATGCATTTGCCTCCTGACAGCATTTACATAAACACCCTAACAAAAACAATACAGAAAGGCTCATGTATAAAACCCAACAGGATGCAGTTGCTTACTTTGCCTGACTGTAATAAAAGGATAAGAGTGACATTCATAATCTCTTCAAAGGCAGTTTCTCCAGTGAAGCAAACTTGGCAATTTTCTGTTTAAAACTAAACAGAAAATTTGTTTGTCAAGCACCAAAGGGCTATTATTTCTCCACTAATATATTATGTGTACATGAGCATAGATACTGATTTTACAAGAATATTTGTTTGGAATACAAACCTCGCTGAGCAATGTTTTATGGAGCAGACATAACTTGAATGCAAGAGCTTTCAACACATGCAAAACACCTCCTCAACATTTTCAACAGCTTTTTTTTTTATTAGGAGATTTCACTTACTGCAAAACAGATAGACAACATGCCAAATAGGAGGAAAAAATAATTAAAAAAAACCCAAAATGGGAAGCTGAGGGGAAAGCATTTCCAGGAGCTCCTCATTCCTCCAGAACTGCCCAGGTCTCTGTTCATTTGATCTAAACCCACTTCTTTCATGGCTCCAACTCCAACTTTTTTATTTTTTGGATAGCTAGGGTAAAGTTGTTCATGCTCTGCTGCATCTGAAAGCCTGGCCAGGCACCTGGTGCCAAACAAAATTAGTAAGGACCAGGTCTCTCTGGATCTCTCTTCCTTTAGAGGGGCGTTCTCTTTGGACACTTATTTGGAGAAATGTGCCCCAAACTACTTGTTTTGAAACCTGCAACCTTCTGTCAGCAACATCTGCATAGAAACAGTAGAAAAAAATACGATGGAAATTCATTAATAACAGAAAACAGACAGCAGAAAAACAGAATAAAAGTGTTTTAAAATACATAGCCTGCTCAAATCAGGCCGCAGGCAATGAACAGATGGACAGGATCACACGTTGCCTTTCTGGTGTGACAAGAAGCTCCTGACAAAACCCTACTCATCCTCAAGGCCTCAACCACCTGCACCTCGGTGCGTGACCAAGTGGAGCGGATGCTCCCACGGCTTCGGAAACGCAGCCAAGGCTGCGCATCCGATGGGAAAACCACCCGGCACACGTTAGTGCCCGACCTTGCCCCTCCTCAGCCATTAGCAGCATATTGACTGTATCCATTAGATATCCCAGGAAAATACAGAATAAAACGTGAAGAGGAAGAGGGCTTAGGTAAGAATGTTTAATCTTTCACTTGGATTATTCATAAACCTGCGGGTTTTACAGCCGAGTGCAATTACTAGAGGTTCTCCAAGAAAAAAAATGGCCTAGTTAAGTTTTAATTCCCACAAATCAAACTTCTTTCATGCAAATACGTAGCAAATTTTAAGAGCATTACTCAAAAAAAGACAATGTTCTTTGGTATGAAGATCCACATGAAGAATTTAGTCAGGCCACGGCATCATCTCCACATGGTGAAAGGCCTCTGTGATTCCAGGCCCAACTCGCCCACTTGGCTACAGTGATAGTCTGAAGCTGTAAGGCTTCACCTGGACCAGGGTGACTTACAGAATCCCACAAGGAATTAAAAACTATACTTTGTTTTTGTACAAAGAAATACTTTTCACATATACAGCTATACAGTTTCCTCCCTTAAAAGACTGCAACCAGTCAAGTGGCAATGTTATTCAATGTCAGAACAAAGCGACAGTTATTAAGCAAATGATAAATGTTATCTGTTCAGATCAAGAGTGTTTTAGTGATTCAAAACCATTAACAGTTCCCAAGAGCCTAAATAGAGTTCATATAATACTGACGAGGAAAACTACCAAAAAGGAGGGAAAGAAGAAAAAAAAAAATCAATGTTCCTACACTCAAGAACATATGCAGAGTTTCCCCAAAAGAGGTAAGGAACACAGCTGACCTCATACAGCGCAGCTTGAAAATCATTGTAAAAGAAATTTAATGTGTGCAAGATTAGAAAACATGAAATTTGATTTCTTTTCCTTATGTCTCAGAGCTCTATGAGGCTTCCACTCGATTTTATTGACCTGAAGAAATACTATGAATTCCAAGTATGAACTTACCCTTCTTCATAATTTTCACTACACAATCAAGGGAGGTTCATTTGTCAAACACAAGAACCACAGTTACTGGGTGGGAACTTCACATTGGCTGGGTTTGAAGCCAAGAAAAGTCCTTATATCCGTGAGATATCCCACCCATTGGGCAACCTCTCAATGACCAACGGATACAAAATGCCCATCAACAAAAACCAGCAAAGCCAAAGAGAAGAGATTTGCTGATAGTTTTGCTGCATCACAGCTTTGGTCCAAGTGAAGGCTGTGCAGTCCTGTGTCCTAAAGTGAAATACCCTAAAAAATACAGTTTTCCCTAACAAGAGAACTTCCGGGTAACAAGTCAGGAAACGTGTAAATTCCATCCCACTTGTTCAGAGCGTTTCATAAAAAAGGACCATGTTGTGGCACAATAATTTTGGCAGCACTGGGAAAGGCAGCACCTCCCGAGCTGTAAGCACCATATTATTTTACTGCACCCCATCAGGTTGCAGAGAAGTTGTCTGCAACTTTTGGTATTTTCCTGGACAGAGCATTGCATAAATCTTGCCAAGATGCTTTACACTAGGCCATCACTATTGCCAAATAATGTTTTTAATTATATGTCTCTCCTTTTTGAAGGGCAATTCTACTAATCCTCAAAAAGGCACCAAATTCTCCAGTACTTTGCAATAGACAGAGACAGGTCTGTAGGGCACCAACTTCGGAAACAGAAGTGTTTCAATGCCTTAAACTGTTTATAAACGTACACCTATGAACTAAATTCTTTTTATTTCTTTTCAGTTTTACAGAATTAGCATTCTCTAGAAATTAGAGATCTCTTTCCCCAAACCTATCCCTACAGAACAAGGCACAAAGTGCATGCAGCCAGGAAAACGAGGAGCTTGGAGCACACAATAAACACTGCAATTATTTCAACACATGAAATATGAACAACAGGGAGAAAAACCTGACCTAAGAGCAACTCAATTATTCCAGCAGGGCCACTTAGCAGCGCTGATGTAAAGATAACACTCACTTAACTGATGTTTGCAAAGTCCTTCACATTCCTCAGATAGGAGGACTGCAGATAAGCAAAGCAGCAGCATCATCCCCCTGGTTGCCAGTTGTAATAGTTAATAAAGGCTGCGTCATTCCTATTAAGCATACCATAATGTATTAGCTGGGGGGTGAGGAGGAGCCAGACACCACCAATCCCCCCGACCTGGGTTTCATGCACGAGAAGCGACACTTCTCGGGGTGTCACGGTTGGACCCCACGCTGCTGATCACCCCGAGGCAGCCCCGGTCCTGCCGTGGACACAGAAAGCAGGGAACACGCTTGAAAGGCAGCTTACAATAACAGAGGTCACATTTCAAAGCAGTCCATCGCACAAAGACATTCGTTTTCTTTGTTGGGAAATTCTTCCCCAGCCTCCCCAGTCTCATGCCCTATACCTTTAGGGGACAATTCCTCCAATACTAGAATCATTAATTAATTTTAATTACAAATGTTTTGGATTCTTAAGTGTAGACCTATGGTCTGATTTATTACTAATTCCAGAAATTTCAGGTTTTCACGTTAGGAAAACACATGTGATTATAGAAGCAATTGAAATTGGGAAGATTTGCACACAAATGCAGAACAGCCTGACTTTTAGACCATGCAGTCAATTTTCTGTAACTCTTCTTTCAGACCTTTTCTAGCACATTCAATTTAGACTGTCTTGTTTCTCCCCCAAAGATTTTTGCTACTCATCTAGCAGTCGAAATACAGCAGCAGCTACAGAGAAGTAGCAAGCAAAGCTATAAAGCAAAAATAAGCATATTCTAGCACAGAGGAGAAACCCTTAGGTTACATGAGACGACTGGAATATTGCCTTTTCCTTACAATAGCTTTATTCAAAAGCAGCTTTTTATTAAAGTTCTTAAAGGATGTCCAATAAGTTAACTGATATTAAATGGTAAAGAAAGGTTCCACCTTATGGGAGGAACCTAAATGTAATGTTTATTGTTTTTCTGTGTAGGAAAATACGATGAGCAAACTAGACCTTGGACAACAACAGCACAGCAGCTGTACTGTACCTGGTATATATTTGCTTGCATTCCAATTAACTGCACAGTTAATGGACCTAAATATTCTAACATCAAGAGGGTGCTTAGAAATATCTAAACAAAAAGCATGTGCTATGAAAGTAGGAAAATACATCCAAAAACACCTCACTGAATTATACCATGACCAAGTTTATCAAGTAGATGACATTTACTATGGCCAAACATTTTTGGGTGTCTGACAAGTGAAATGATTTGAAAAAGGCTGTTCAAAATACTGCAGCTTCTACTGCAGCATTTCAGCTTTCCCTTCAGAGGCAGCTGCCCAGAGAGCTCTTGCTCCCATCGGAGCAGAAGAGCTTTCCTTTCAAACCCAAAAAGCAGACTCCTCTCTTAGCATTAAATGTAATATTAGAATTTCCATATTCAGGTTAGTTTGTAAATGCAAACTTCAGTATTCTGCTTGAAGGCCCCACTCTATTTCCCATATACAGAGCCTTGCACAGTGCTCATGAATCAGTTTCAAGGCAGCTATCACCTGTTTTTAACCCCAAGATCAAAAGAAAACAAATACAACAATTTGATACCCATTGCTATGATATGATGAATAGTACATTTCAGAAGCGCCTGCTAGGAGAATGATTTAGATTGCCTACTAAATAAAAGGATCGTACTCTCAAGAGCTTTTGAAACGTTACTTTCCCCTTGATGAATTACAATGCAATTTTCTAGCCAACTAATTTCACTAAAGAAGATAATGACTTGAGCAAAAGGCTAATCAACTGCCAATCAGGATTCCTTGAAGCACAGAATGTCAAATATTGAAGCAATTTTTACAAGTCATAAAAGCACTTAAGTTCCATGATATGTCATAAAACCCATGATGAAAATCTGAAGTTGATGAAGCATTCTTATTTCTCCAGCGAAATTCCTAAACAAACAACTTTCAACTTTAACCAAATCTGCCATTAATATTCAGATCTATTAAAGAAGCATCATCACTACATAATTAGCTGTGTAAATGTCAGTCAGAGAACTAAACAGATTAATCACCCAGGTTGTTTTCTCTACCAAAGTGTCTGAGTTGCCAATGTTATTTCATTTCTTCAGGGACAGGTTGTGAGATGGAAAATGGTTTCAAAAAAAAACCCTTCACTTTTTAGTGTAGATTTTCAGCACAATAAGAAGTGTTAATTCATTATAACAATTCACTGCTAATTTAAATCCATTTTATTTTTGTGTTCTCTAATATTGCATTTATACCTTTTCATGTAATTCAGCAGAAAATGTTCAGAACTAAAGCTGTAGAGAAAAGCACTAATTGCAACAATCTTTGAGAAACACAGGTTGTTCCTCTTTCATGTGTGGATAAACAGTTTTGTTTTTGTAGCTTGTTTCTTCCTTTTTTTTTAAAGTCAGTTAATAACTATTTGTCTGCACAAACTATTTGTTCTATTTTAGGTTTTTTATTTTCGTTTTTTCTTTTTTTTCATGTTTTTCTTTTGGGAAAAGACGTCAAGGCAGCTTGGGCCTCTCTTCCCCACCTGATCTTGTTGTTTTAACTATTACCTTAACTATTACCCAAGCAGAATGTTAATACTGACTAACCCTGGAGAAAGGAAAAGATGACCTTTAAGCAGTCTAAATGAACAGTGTTTTCACACCTCAAAGTTCTTGGATATCACGGAGAAAAGGGTATATATAGTTCAACCTAGTGTCTTGAAAATCTGTATCTAAAAACTGAGTACACTAATACCTGAATATTCTGGAAAAAAACTTCCATTATTGCAGATTGCATATAATATTTTTGCAGACTGCAATTACTATTTTTAAACTTGACAACACGTGCCAGCTAAACCTAATTCATTTATGATCCTTGACATTTAAGGACCATATCTAAACATAAGAAACTAAAGCAACAGAGGCCACATCAGGCTACCTTATTTCCCCCTCTTCCCGAAGCCACTTACAATACGGCGCACACAACCTCACTCCCTGATGGAGTTTCTCAGGCCAGAAGCCTGAGGAATTCAAGCTGCTGAGCGGTGGGAGTGATGGGCAGAATCAGACACCACGTTCTCTTCCCGTTGTGAACGTGGGAAGGTGAGGGGAAAGGATGCATCAAGACACCACAGGAAGGAAGGATAGTGCCAAGGAAAGAAGTTTTGACCCCAAACGCTACATCCTGAAGACAGCATCTTCTCAAGGAAATAGCTGCTGCCAACTTTCCACAGAGAAATAGAGAGGAAAGTGAAGCATATCTGGAGTCCAAGCAACAGCACTGTGTCAGGGAACAGGCCAAGAAAAATGTTCCAGTTACAGAGCAAGCCAACAGTGTCTTTCTGAGCCAGAAACGTGGCTGGGTGTCCTTGGTGCAACACTGGGCAGCCCTTGGTCTTCTGCTCCCTGCAGAGGAAAAGGACTGCGTTTGCAAAGTCCCCTCTTGTTTTAATTTCTGCAGCTGATAAACCCCCCACTTTCCTCAAAGGTTTTGTAAGGTTTTGACCCTCCACAGCGCGGGGATGGAAGGGCAGAGCGCGGCTGCGGCACAGGCAGGCCGGGAGCGGCCGCGCGCCCCTCCTGCGCCGGGCCGCTCCCCACACGCGTCCCTGCTCCCCCGGGAACGCCTTCCCGCCTCACCACACCAGCAACGGTTCTGCCCAAGAGCCACGGCGTCCTTCGGGATGGGCTGTTTGATCCTGCTGGCTTCCTGGGGTACGGGTTACACCCAAATAAACACCCTCAGGAGCCGCTTCCAGCTGCAGGACTGGAGACTTCTGCCAAAATCACTTAGCAGCTACTATTACCGTACCCCAAATGCAGAATCATCTCCATCACACTGGGCTTTCCAGGCCTGCTTTCTACATCTGCCTCTTGTCTCTTGTCCTCTATTTTTTTTGTGAGCTCTTCAGGGCAGGGATGGTCCATTTTGGCTTTTCCATTTTGGCAGAACTGTAGTCCCACAGTCACTAATTAGAGCCACCTGGAGCTACAGCTATAGTCTGTGCACATATGCATGTACGTATGTTTATACAGGAGAATCTTAAACCCTCACCTGACATCAGAGGCAACAGGGGAGAAGAACTTCCCTGTAGAACCAGGACTGTTAGTAGAGGAAAGCAACAGCTAAGGAGCAAGAGCACCAATTGCATTCCCTGCTCCTTTGGCTTTCCATCACTGACCAGCACCAACGTAGGCAAAGCATTTAAGGCACAAAAAGACATACAAATGAGGAGAGAAAAAAGAAAACCACATCTTTCTAATGCAATGCACCAACTTAGCCAGGATCCTAGGGAGAGGAAATGTCCTTCTTTTGCTCCAGGGAGAGGTGAAAGTGCAGGTGTGTGTGTGTCTATAACAGCCTGGAAGGCAGAGACATAAAAACTACGCTTTCCAAAATCCTAGGTCTTTCTCAGAAGCCCATGTGCTCCCAGTGAAGGACTTACTGTCCTATTTAGGTTTTTCCTTTTTACTGTCCATCTACCACCCCAGAAACATTCAGCACCTTTCTGGGAGGAGGAGGAGGAGGAGCTGAACTTCAGTTTGATGAAGGGCCATTGCACTCCCTGACAGTCCTCCTCAAATCCCCCGGTCTCCAGAAGGCCATTGGGTGGTGACAGAGTCAATCGGCTAAATGTCCAGTTAAGCTAAATGCATCAGTACGAATTCTCCACGGCTAACAAACACAGAGAACATACAGCTGGAGAAAGTCATTTTTAATGCTGCCTCTCTCTCAACGTGCATGTTTGCAGCTCAAGAATTATTATCGCAGACTGGGACGAAGCTAAGGCTGCAAAAATCTGCAGGCAGCAAAATACAAAATGAGGAACAGCCCTACAAGCACAGCAAGACACTACGTGTTCTATATTCGCTGAATATTATCTCCAAGAACATACTTCTGTCTCGCCAAACACTTGTTGAATGCATAAGTATTTTAACGTATAGGGTTTATTAGATCACTTTTTGGAAATCTTTCCAAGAAAATTGATCTGGTAAAGCAATCACTGTTTCAGGGAGCATAACTGATCTGTGGAAAACCACATGTGTGCTGGAAATATTTGACTTTTTACAGTGTTATTGGAAGGGCAGGGTAGAAGAGGAAGATATAAACAACATCCATAAAACCCTAGATTTGAGGGAATCAGGAGAAAAGTAAAAAGGTTCAAGACGATGCATCAGTTCTAATAAAATCAGACTTCATAAGAATTGATTTTTTTATCATTTATCTGGATACTACAGGCCAAAAAAATATAACCGGGCCAGACGGAGAATTTCAAGTGCAACTCACTGCTTCCAGATGCTTGTATATTTTTCCCTATGTTTTGCTTTTCTGACTCATGTGAGACAGGCACGGGCTATGATGGAAACATTTTAAAACCATTTACGTCAAGCAGTTGGTCTGCAAAGCGCTGCCAAACGGGTTGATTTTTTGCAGCTCAAGCTGCCGTCTCCCTCCTCGCCAAGGCCTAGGAGCACGTTAGCCCTGAGGGCAGCACGAGGAACAGGGCTAGGCCGAGCTCCGGGCGTGCGGGACACGGTGCCGGAGCAGGATTAGCCGCCTGCCTCCCGTCGGCTCCCCTTTGGCTCCCAAGGCAAAGGTGGGAGCCGACGTGTTTTTTAAACAAATTGGAGACAGGCCTCACAGTCGGCGTGGCCAGCAGAAACACCAAGCTGCATTGGACCTAAAATACCTGATGTTTTTTTCTGTTTTATTACTTGCAGCAATTCAATATTTACCTACTGTTTTTCCTTGCTACGATTTACCTGCTTCTCCCATTTCAATGTATAAGCTAATCCTCTATTGAACCAGTACCTATATCATAGATATAACCCGTCACTGCCAAACCAGCCCACCGCTAAGAATTAAATACTTGATATCAGAGCACTATGTCAATTTGGGCTTCAACTTGTTTCCTCCTGGGGAGGAAGCACCTGGTTGAAATGTTTCCACCAAAAAGCTCTGTGCACAAGATACAATGGTGAACAAACCTCATACGCCTTTCTGAGGGCAGTTTCACAGATACAAAAACCAAACATGCACACACGGCTGCCGAGAGACCACAACCACAATTCTTTCTGCAGATAATGATGTTCTCCTCTTTGCCTTCTTAAAAAAAAATCATTGGTGGAGTTTATGATTCCAGTTCTAGATAAAGTGTCTGAGCAGTCTTTCTCGCATACTCACACTTCATATTAAAATATAAGTAATTTAGGAATAATGAAAAGCCAAGTAATCAAAACATACTGCACGTAACAAATCACAAAGCTTGTAGTTGGTGGCAGGTATATTACGAGCAGCTATATGTTCAGTCTCTCAACTTTATAGGAGAGAAGAGCTTTGTAAACCCGAGCGAGGGCCACAAGGTTATGTGGCAACAGGTAAATTCTGAACCTGCAGTAGGCAGAAATGTCAAAGCTCCCGTCTCCTCCTTTTACAGTTCTTCCTTGGCTCGAGTGCAGACATCCTCCAGTCACACTAGCAGTGCACTGGGAAGCTCTGTCTATGGCAAGTATCAGCACCCTGCAGCTTTCCAAGAGTCCCAAAGCGCATCTCCTTAAGAAAAGGAAATCTGTTCTGGTAAAGCTCAGCCTCATACAGCTGCTTTACAAAACACTAAAATAACCAAATGAATCTAATCACTTCAGAAGCTTTAGGAGGCCCCTTTGCCTCCTGCACACAGACACACCAGCCCAAGAGCACAGCAAAGGGGATTCCCTTTGCACATATATCCTTTTACACATATAGCTGGCACATCACAAGTATGTGACACTGAAGATCCTAAGCATTAAAAGAAGAATTCACAATACTGATTTCAAAGCAATCCCACTCCAGAACAACTCTGACAACAGGAAAACAGTTCTATGCGACAAAGACTTCTTTAATTGTCTTTTCTAGCTTGCAAGGAGCCTCCTAACTTTTGTTTTGCTTCCTAGTTTAAAGTTACGGGGTGTTGCTTGGAAAAAGGTCTGGGGAGAGGAAGCTCTCGGCCAGTGGCCAGGACAGGGACCACACAAGGAACTGGGAGCCCAGCAGGGCTTTCAGACCTTAGAGGAATGGGAAGCCACGGGAAGCAAAGCGCACCTGAGCACCAGCAAAGCTGCAGGGCACCCATGTCTGGTTTTTCAATGGAAAGCACCCCCGTGGAAGCTGGGAAAGGAGGATGCATTCCATGGAGGTTCACTGCATGGAAAGGCAAAGGGAGAGCTACAAGTATCACAACACTCTAGTTACTGCAAGATGCCACAAAAGCCTAAGTAACATTGAAAACAGACTGGGAACAGAGGGTCAACGGTCTAGGAAATGGAAATACATTTTGTTTCCTTCAGAATAGAAACATTGAGGGGGAATGACATTTCACGGGTTGGAAAAGACAGCGTAAAACACATTTAACCCTGCAAAAAAAGTTCTGCAAACTCCCCTTTAAAGAAATAGCAATCACCACACATTTTCTGCTTGATTGCTAAGATTAAAAGCATCCGTATCAGCAGAGCCCAGTATGATTTAAATGCCGAAATATACCTAGAAGAATCCCGCAAATGCTCATGTTTACAAAGCAGAGCTAACCTCGTTAGCTGCCTGCAGCATCACTTCAATTCATTATGTCACACGAGCAGGGCAAATTCATGTGAGCACATCTCCAGTTTCCAAAAGGCAGCTCCCCGGGTGCATCTCAGCAGCACTGTTTGTGTAACCCTGTGTCACGTTCTGCCTGTGTTCTGATTATAAAGCTTTATTTCTAGGATTTTTAGAAGTTGGCTGGAAAAAAAAAAGTGCTTTGAGCTCAAAGTGAGCATTAAGGTTTTATCTTTAGAAACCCGTAAAACTGCGAAGGCCTCAACAACTAGAACAATTTTACAGGGAAGAAAGAAAAAAACATAGATTCAAACTAAAGGAAGTGCTATAGGAATGAAATTATTTCTCTTGGACACACTGGCAAGCTCCCTAGGACAGGAACTCTAACTAATTATAGATTTTCCAAATCTAAGAAAGTCTGAGCTGAAACCTCAAGCCTTTTTCAAAATCATAATAGATGTCTGCAACTGAAGAGCGAAAATCCCTATAAAAATACTGCCACAATCTAAATAAATGCTATTAAAATGCCAAGAGATTGAAAGATAAGGTTAAATACACACACAAAAATTGTATCTGCAGATGGTGACATCAGACCAGATCACAGCTGTGTTGTCCTAAAATATCAAAAACCTAAATAACCTAAAACTACCTTTTCTTTCCATAAAAGCTCCAGCCTTGGAGGCAGGAGCAAGGGCTGGAGCTTTGCTTGGCTGCAGCTCATCCCACCTAAGCGGCAGCTGGCAAAACCCAAGCGAGGGTTTGCCCAAGCGTTTCCAGCTTGGTTTTCTCTGTGCTTTTCATTACAAGATGCAAGCAGCTTCCAACTTTATTCCTTTTATTTCTGGTGTTTACGTGCAATTTTACCACTTTGTGAGTGCACCCTATTGGTAAGTTCTGCGGGAGCAGCTGCCTGGGCAGCAGCTCCGCAGGCAGCTCCGGAGCCGCGTGTCAGGAGTTATCCAAACATCACTTACCACGGGAGCAGCCCCCACTCCCCAGGGGCCCGGGCACAACACGGCGATAAAAGCATCGCATTAAGGACCAGGACCGCACACCTAGGAAACACAGGATAACCCTCTTTTCCCAAATTAAATGCAATTTGGGCATCTTATTTAAATAGCCAGGAAAATATTACAGTTTTCCAGTATTAAAAAAAAAAAAGGGGGAAGAAAGGATCATATGTCCCATCAAAAGAAACAGCAGCTGAGCCCCAGGACTCTCGCCCAGGCTCGGATGTGCAGTATTACATATCAGGCCTTTGCTCATTACTGGCCCGCAGCAGAAGCCAGGACTCGGAGCGCAGCTTCCAGGGTCCTACGAGAAGCCCCATCACCCTGAACAGGAGCCAGGCAGGAGGCTCCTGCCAGGCAACAGCCCCATCTGAGGCTGGGCGGACAAGATGAGCAACCTAAGTAAGAACATAGGCTCTTCCTAGTAGTTTCTGCCAGCCAAGCAGAGATGCCCAACATTAAAGGCTCTTCGATGCAACAGAGAGAACTTCCAGTGGCGAAAACGGGAAAGCTAAGGCAGAAACGAGGCTCTCAATTAACATGACTAATTAGCCCCTGGAACAGCTTCTTCACAGGCTGCTGTGAACACTTACAAACCTATTAAAGAAGCAGCGTTGAAAGTTTTTCAAATCAAATTTGCCAACACAACAGGCATCTTTGACAAACAAATCCCAGAAACAGCAAAAACACGAAAGTCCCACCACTTCTACCCACAGAAACACCATGTGGCAGAGGGGGGTTCAGTAAAACATGTGGTGGATGGATTTCTTTTATTCTCCCCCCCGAAACCCGCCCCTCCAAAAACAAACCAACAAAAACACCCTAAAGATTTTACTGGCAGCCAGAAGGAAGCAGAGAGGGAATAGGGAAACGAGAAGCAGAAATTTGAATGCTTTTTAAATTTAATTTTTTTTTTAAACTATCAGAAGCTTAACCCAACCCAAGCCCTGAACACGAGTAACACGTAAGCTGAGGTTAGCTCATGTGCATATGCAGTTTTAAACCAGATCTATTTCAGCAAGTGCCAGCCTGACCACATTTCTTGTCAGCTTTAGTAGGCATTGGAGACACGGTTGTTATTTACCTGGAAGGGGATTTTTTTTTCCCCATGCCAGCCTATAAACTATGCCCCAAGGCTGCAAGAAGGGCCTGTAATAGACTGCTCTGGTTCCAGTTTCTCTCCTAAAAGCAAGAAACATGTTTGTGTTGCTGTGGGCTCTGTTATTAGATTTCCTGACACGGGTCCTTCCCCAGCACAAGGGATGTGGTGGCAGCATCTGGCTCCAACAGCAGCTCAGCCTGGGAATGAGGAGCCCATCTCCTTCCCAGAGCCAGGCTTTGGGGAGGAGGAACGAGTTCCCGCTAGGCACTGATGCAGACAACTCATTTAGACAAGCAGGGAGACGCAGTCTTAGCTCGTTACCCAAAATTTAGAGTATTTGTGAGCAAAACAGCAGAGCTGCCGGGGCTCTGCTGCTGCTGCCTGTGAGGCACCAGCGTTCAGTTCAGCAAGGGCCTTCACAGGCAGCACTGACCACATCCCGTGGCAAAGGGTGCTCCTCACCTGCTCAGCTGCAGTAACAGACTCCAGGTAATCATACATGAAATATTGACCCTCCTTCTGGACTGCCAAGCTGAAGCCAAAGAGGGACACGAAGTCAGCAGCGGAACCCTCCAAATCCCCAAGGTTTGGAGACTGGCCGTGGCTGAGAAAGCAGGAGGAAACCCTGGACTTGAAGCAGCCCTGGGAGGGCAGTGGGAGCAGCATCACAGGCAGGCTCATCTGGAGGCGTTTGTGAACCCAAATATCCCATTTCAGCAGAAAAACTGGTCTCACCTTACCAACAGAGTCAAAGCAGTGTTCAATGCACAATAAAAGCCAGTTATTCCATGCACTTTTAAATACGCATCTTCCCAGCACAGTTTGATAGGAATACCACAGGCTACTTTACTTTTTGCATCAAAATCACACTTTAACAAAATCCAGCCACGTGTATGGCTAAACACATGAGACTTAGGAAATGCCACTCTGAATTTCGTGTGCGCATCCTTAATTCAGCCCTGTTTTATACCGCAGGGGTGACTGCTTTTCCCCAAACAACACCTGCCTGCCTCGGTGCAAAGACTAGATGATGCTCAACAAATAATCCGATTTTAAATTCCTGTTGTTCAGCAGGAGGCCGAATGGCTTGTTTAATTTACAGACATGCTTGCACGCTTCTCAAAACCAGGCATGAAAACTGAATTATAAAAATATCCTTGTAGCACTTACGACATTTGACATAGAAGTATCTGTGGGCTGAATAGCATTGCTCAGTGCAAATTTATTAGTATGAAAATAAACTATTATTTGCATTTTAGAGATTGCAAAGTGCATGGAAACACACCTGTCTACAAAGTCTTTCTTCACAGAAAGAGACTGTGTTCCTGACAGACAGTGAATTTATGGAATGTATTTGTTAAAATTAAGCAGTTTGTATAAGTCATTAATACTTGGAAGTTGTTCAAATAATAGAAAATTATCATAAAGGGGAACAGAGAGTCATTCTGTTCCCAAATATCAAATTTGTCCTCTCATACCCAGGAGCATAAGAGCTATTTAGAGGAAAGAACAGCTCCTGTCCTATTCCTGGAAATTGAAATGCTACTTTACCTGAAAAAATATTTGAAGTAAGTAGGCTCGACAAGCAACCAGCACTGAATATTTCATTTTAAACAAATTAGTAAATTCACAAGCGACAAAAGGATGACTGGTAAGCAAAGGATGAAGCCATCTTAAAAGCATTTGCTTCTAGCTCTGCCTATAAAAGCAACTGTATTTTAAACATTTTTGTCATGCCTCTTTCCGTTGGTATCAAATAAGCAGGTAGGCCCACTGCTTAGTATTATGAATCTCTAATTTAAATCCCTTATCATCGCTTTGGAGAGCCATCAATTCCTGGTGGGAAAGGTATGAATATTTCTAAGTCACCAGCACACTTGCATTTGTCTCTGGTGGGGACTGCCACAGAGGCACTATATTGAGAGCACATTTCAGTGGATCTGCTTTTCACATAATCCCTATTACAGCAACAAGAAACTGTTTTTATAAGTGAGCATATGAATGATTCAGTGGCTAAAACTCCACCGCTTGCCGTGCATGAATTGCAGGAAAAAAGAGGTTTTCTGCAGTGCCCTCCCACGCCTGAATTCCTTCATCTCCAGCTCCAAACTGTTGGGCTGCTTCCTTTCCTACGAGCTGCATCCCCCTGAAGCACCAGGAAGCTGCAGTACCAACTAAATGGTCTTTTCACAAGGCACTTGCTCCTAAATCTCAGCTAAACGCAGAACCAAATACTTTCTCTCAAAAGCTTGTAAACCTGCATAAAGCAACAGCTATCTATTTTGGATTATAGAGGTGACATCAAAACTTATGCTCTCATAAAAGAATCCGGGACCATATAAATTAACATGTGGAACTCCTATTTCAGAGAATGAGATCCCTTTAATTAGCCCACTAAAACAACACACACACCTGTGAAACCTGGGCCATTAGAAGCCTTTATCTTTAATCTGTTTGGAAGCATTTTTCAGTCTCTTCCACAAGGTATCAGCAGGTCTTTAATAGCAAGTGTTTTTAGCAAACGTTCTCCTGGTACCACCCATCTGGTAGGTGTTAGGGTTGATCTTTTTGCAACGCTCATAAAACTCTCTCTTCTCTATTGTACGTTATAAATATCAGCAACTGCCTAGAAACAGCCTTGCTTAGATCTGGCAAGAGCTGCATGCCTGTAAAATGTTGCACGCTAATTTTCAGTAAATTTAAATTTAAAGAAAAATTTAAAAAGGTTCTAAATTTCACAGGACAGCACAATGGCATTTTTTAAAAAACTAGCTTTTGCCTCAGAATTATTGCAAGTATCATCAGCAGATCACTTGTTCAGTAAAAATTTGGATTTCTGTACTGTAATCGAGAACTAAATATGAAGTGTATGTGCTATAAATAATACGTTTTGCTGTTCAGTTTATCACAAAAAGTGGCTCGGCCCAAGTTGTCACTTTACATTCTAGGCACTTCTAACACTTGCAGACTTGTCTCCCGAGACACAAATATATTTCAGAAATGGAAAGATGAAGCTAAAATAACCATAAAAGGGGCAAGAGAGGAGGAACCACTTTTTCTATATCCGAGGCAGAGCAAAACAATTGAAACAGTAATTATAGCCTTTCGCTTTCAAAGGAGACTTTAGACCAATTGTCCTGAGGCCACTGAGATTTAGTTACAGTGGCCATTCGATACTGCAATTTATTGCTCGCCGTGTTTTCCTTGAAACAAGACACTTGAGAGAGCCAGTTGCTTGGCGTTAAAAGCTTAATTTTCAAAGCAAATTTGAAGAATGATTCCAGATTTGGACACGGCCAGTCTTCTTGTTACTGTTCACATATTTTCCTTGGGCTAAGGAAAACAATTCCAGATTTTTTTTTTTTTTAATTTTGACCATAGCAAATGAATAAAGTGTTTAAGCAAGCAGTTAAAAAAAATCAAGATCAGACAGTTCTGCCCCTATATTCTTTACTACAGCCTATATTGAGCTTGTATCATTACCACCTATGGAAAACAGCCTATATTAAAGCTATCATTAACTTTAGAAATCATGCTTACAATATTGTTCATCATAAACTCTTAAAGCAATAACTTTAAATGCCACTGGAGCACGTAAAAAGTCATATACCGTTCATACTTCGAATGCATAAAAGTCGTCCCAAGTCAATTTAATGAATATATGTGTGTTCATATACATTTGTATACATATGTATTCATATAGAGCTATTCTATCCCGCTCACACATATCTTGAAGCCCTAGGTACGTATGCATATGTACTTCTGCATACATAGCCCATCTTTGGGAACCTGAGCTGATGAACAGCATGAGCAGGACTTGAAGGCTGGGATTTTTCCAGGCACCAAGTGCTGATCCGACTTGGAGAGCACTGAGGTTCCAGATGCCATCGGGGCAGGTAGAACCTGCTGCTGCAGGGGCAGGCGCTGCTTTGAATCCCTGGAGAAAATACTTGATGCTCCACAACGCTGCGTTTCTATCCCATTGGGATCACTGAGGTGATTGCACACTCA
This sequence comes from Rhynchotus rufescens, assembly GCA_032273925.1. NCBI lineage: Eukaryota > Metazoa > Chordata > Aves > Tinamiformes > Tinamidae > Rhynchotus > Rhynchotus rufescens. Next base: position 30,566 of record JAVCKT010022857.1, read on the forward strand.
TGGGATAAAAACCTTGGAAAATGAGATGGAAATGGATAGGAGAAGCATGGAAAATGTGAACCCCCTTCAATAAACGCTCAGCATGTAGCAGTCAAACCCACCTCCCTGGAACTAGCAAAACGGATGAGGATTTGCCCATACACCATCCCAAGTGAACACTAAATAGCGTATGAGCTATGGATGTTTCCTCCCTACTGCAAGGAAATTATTAGCAATGTAGAGCAACAGGGATGATATATGAAAGGGCGTAAGCAGTGGGCCAATTTAAATGAAAAGGGAGTCAAACAAAAGACAGAAAGAATGAAAGGAAGATGGTAATAAAGTTCGTGTTAAGCTAAAAAAGATAGAAAAAAGCACTTAGGAGGAGAGAGATGAAAAGGCCTGTGCTGCACACGCAGCTGCAGATCAGATCGGATGAGCTATAAAAGGGTGGGAACAGGGAGATCAGGAGCACATCCAACCTCGCAGAGCTTCACAGGCAACTGGTTCTACAGGCTCCTGCCAAGTCAGTCCCTCTTTGGAGGCTGTTTTATCTCGGGATGTTCCTCCTCCCTAAAGCCACATCACAGGGCGAGAAGCAGCAACGCGGGGCCACGGCGGCTCCCTCGCCGCCTGCCCCGCTCCTCTGGTGCTGGTGCTGCCCAAACTGGTCCCCATGAGACGCCCGCGCCCGGCGGCACGTCCCACGCTGGGGAGGACACACGGAGCCTCTGCTTTTCTGCTCATCCCTCTATAGGCTGTAGGAAATGGGGAAAGAGCAGACAGGGAACAAGCAAAAACCAGGAATCTAAGGCCAGCTCCTCAGAGATGCCTCAGCTACAGAGGTACCGCAATTATTCTGCTAAGTTTTTCTTCTCTCTTCACCAAAATTAGCGTTTCCGATCAGTTTGTGCAGTGTCCTCTGATGAAGGAAGAGTCTTTAGGAATGCCAAGCACTAACATCACTGATGGCACCACATGGTCGCAAGCACGGGTGTTGCTTAATAAATTCACCATCCCAGCCAAACTTCTGAAATATGGAAAATGGGAAAGGCCCTGAAGGGGGAATAAAATGCTGATAGTCATTTGAATAATAAGAGCTAAATATCAGTGATCCCAGCTCAGTTTCTGAGACAAGTCCACAGATTGTGCAGCTGCTCTTGATTCTTCCCATCATCACTAATAGTAAATGACTTGGATGTATCAGATGCAGACATTAAACAAATTCAAATCTAATTTTCCCATCAGAAGCAATTAGTACATATTTTGCACCCCTGCCAAGTACCTCTCTCACTACCGATTATCCTCACTGGCACATACATTGGATAATGGGAATAAGTATACGTTCTCCACTGTCAAACAAGTCAGATAAATTCTCCAAGGACTATTATCTACAACCTTCCTTCTTTGAAGAAAAAATAGATAAGCCAAATTCACCATCTAGTTCATCTATTACTCTTCACTATCACTTTTTTGCCTGAATCATCCCAATAGCCTTAAGACAGAAAAGTTAGTGACACACCATGAATCAAGTCTGTATTTCTGACTAGCAAATCACACGAGGCTTTTTGCCACAGGTCGTAGTCCTGCTTGGTCCTATTTCCCCACCTACAGCTTCTACAGCTTTATTATTTTTAAATCAACTCTACTCATTCATCCAAAGTAATTACACCCCAGGCTGAGAGACAGCTAGTTATAAACATTTGCTTATTCTTAACTCCTTCCTCTATACTTAATTTCCATTACAATTAGAAAGCTTTTAATTAGTGCACATCTACTGATAACAGGAAGGAAATGTTTTAAAAGTGCAGAAACAGACTCACAGATAGGACCAAGTTAAGATAAAAAGAACATCTGAAAGGGTTTTCGTTATACATCTCAGCTTTGAGACATGGTGGTGGATGTCCTAGTACCTTCTATCCCTGACTACAATCTCTGATTTAGAAAAAGGGCACTGCCTGAAGATTAAAAACATTTTTTCCTATTCAATAACACTTTTTATTTAAAATATGAGAAAATAGGCGTTGCTAGAAACGCCAGTCACCAGCTTTTGCCCTACAACTCCTTCAGCGCCGTGTGGGTATGACCTGCTCCCCAGACCGTAGGAGTTGGGCAACACGCTCTGATGTGGTTGAACGTGACACAGCTCCCCAAACTGACCCAACAAAAAACACTTGTGCAGCAAATACAGCAGGAAGGGCACATCCCCATTACCAGACTTGGGCAGGCTAGAGGCCTTTGCGGGGTTAGGAGGGCTGTGATACTTGCACCTCACATGTAGGAGGGTTGGGAACCTTACGCAGCTCTGTATCAAGTAAATAGTCTTGGAATTAATGTCCCAAACCACTTGTTATGTGCAGAGCTGGTACACAGAATCACCACCTGGAAGAAATTCAAAGGGTCTGGCTCACGTACGTGCTTTCTAGGCAGCACTCTTGCCCTTGCTCAGGTATTTTTATGACCTTTGAAAATCATAATTAAGAATACAGTGACCTTAATAATGGGCAAAAATGATTAATAGTTAGAATGGATTATCATAAAACTATTATTTTCACAGCACAATAAATCAGATGCTTTCAAACAGAAAACACACACCTAGAAGTAGAAAACTGGCCAATCGATACTTGTGAGAACACCCGTGACCTTTCCAGACATAGTTTCCATCCTCTTCTTCCTGCATTATTTTGTTTTGTAACTCGTCTTCCACTCGTCTGAGTCCAGCAAGCTCCTGGGACCAAGTCTGACCACTCAAACAGGACTGCCAGAGTTTAGGGGTCACTGAAAACCAAAACGGTTCATCTGAAAGTAACTTGCTAACCAAGCTCTTACCACAAGCTATTTTAATTGTCCTACAGAGACTGCTTTCCCAGGTTCCTCTCCTCTCTAACAGTGGTTACATGAACATTTCGTATCATTGACATTCATAACATTCCCTTTTTCCCCACATTTTCAGGCATTTTTCTGAGTATACACTGCTTTAAAATAGTGTACTCCAAGGCTGAACTGTAGATTTGCTTTAATTGCCTGCAACACACTGTGCCACTTCTCTAGCGTCGCAGGGAAGGATGACTTACTTGACAACCTAAATGAACAGATCTACTCCTAGCAGGTTGGGTGCATCAATTCTCACCTACTTATCCAGCTCTATTAGTGTCATAAAAGTATTAAATGATGCAAAAGGCTGCAAAATGAGAGAGAGAAAAAAAGTTGTGTAACATGCTTCAGAATAGTTTATATAATTGATCATTACTGTTTGCTTGGCAATAATAAATGCATAAATAAATCCTTTCAGCGATCAGTAAAATAAAATATTTCATTGCAAAGGAAATACAAGCATACCGCTTTAGATAGATATCCTTCATTGTCCAAAAGTTAATTTGTTATAAATTTTTTTTTGGAAAATAAATTTTTACTTCCTTTGGGAACTTGGAGATTTATTTACAAGAGAACAGAGAGGCTTCTCTGCAATTCACGTCCATAAAATAAACCAGTATTAGACTGTCAAAACCTACATCTGCAGACAAACTGATATAACCAGAGAGATTAAGGAGTTATCATGTATTAGCCTCAAGAACATAACTTGCCCTTCAACCTCCCTATTATTCCATCTCCTCAGTCTGTTCACAGAACAAACAAAAAACTCATACCTTAGAACCGTTCAAAACAAAGCTGGTTTTGATCTTCAGCTAAAAAAGATGCCCTGGGAAAATGGAAAGCGTATATAGCAAGGATATAAATTAGATTATGTATTTCAAGTAGTAGAGGCTTCCTTGCATTAGCTATCACCCGATGTTTCGTTTGGCCATTGTGCAGTGGCAGGTTTTACCTGTGCAGAAATGTTTATGGCCTTGCCTGGGTGATGGACTGCTCACTCTTTCAGATATATCAGACCCTGCACGAATTATCCTTGGCTTCTCTTGATTTAACTCTTATAATTTACGTACAATTCACGTCGGCTGTGCATGTGAAGGATCCGCTCTTTATCAGAGGGTGTATTTTCACTTGGAAAATACAAGCCAACTTTGGCCTTATTGTTCCCCTCAAACTTTTCTTCCAACAACAGGCAGAACAACAGATTGGCCTAGCAACAAATATCCAACACGATTTCATTTTGTACTGAACACAAAGTGTTCTCCCAACAAATATATTCTCTCACTGTTTCTAAGAGACATTCCATCTTCTCCAGGCATGGGAAAGAGGCGGAAGACAAAATAAGAGTCCAGCTCCCAGTATTGACAGTCCAAATATTAGCTGTGTTTCCGTGAGCTTACATGGTATGATCTTTAAAAAATGAACTCTAAGATTATTTTCATCCTGATCCATTCAAAATTCACATTTTCAAGACTAGCTGGAAGCTGGTGAAGTCTACCCTGAGAAGGACCATGCTTTGTGTATCCTGCTTACATGTGGGTTATGGTGTCTCATCACAGACCAATTAGAGAAATTTAGTGTGTCATGAGAAACAGCAACTTTCCAAGTGAAAGATGAGATTTTTAGAGGATCTCTCTAAAATCTCTGTTTTGAAACATTGATATCTGGACTTAGGCCAGATAACAAGATGGCCTCTTGTTAGATGGCCTAAGTCCAGATATCAATGTTTCAAAACAGATCCTCATTTACCACAGCTCTAACAAAAACACAACAAAGTCTCCCCCATCATTAAATACACACAAGAAGCAGCAACAGAAGAGTCTTTCTAGCCCTATGTAGGGTTAGAAGCCTGATGTAGCCTGATCTTCTGTAGGTCAGAACGCACTGAGAGTTTCTATACTTTTCAACACT
>JAVCKT010022858.1:0-12907 GCA_032273925.1 Rhynchotus rufescens
CCTGGAGGAAAAGGGAAGATTCCCTCCAGGACGCTGCCCCGCAGCCAGCCGGCGCTTACAGAAGAGCCAGGGCTTTCTCATGGGTTCGGAGAGCAAAATGCTCCACGGGGGAGCTGCTGCCCTCAGAGCAAACACCCAAATATCCTCCCCCTCTGCGCCCTGACGGAGGGCCTGGGGGCTGAACCCCATCATTTATCCCGTGTGCAATGAAGGATCAGCCTTGGTTGCCTCAGCCTCACGACAGCAGCTAATCCTGACAGCTCCTGAGCTCAGCAGCCCGCACTAGGCCTAACTTCTAACAGCATGACTGCATTTCCAGCAGACAACAACAAGGGACGTTCCCGTTCGCTGGATCCACGGCTGGAGCTTCAGGTCAGTTTTCCCTCCACTTTAAAATATTTGTTTCTCAAATATTTAAATAATTGCTGAAGTGAAGGAGCTGGGTCAGGACTTGGGTGCAGATCTGAGATCTCCGCACGTTCTTCCAGTTCCTCCTCACCCACAGCTTGGTTTCACGAGCCCAAATTTCAGAGCTCTCCTTTGCCCTCTCTGCCCTCCTCCTGTGCAAATACTGCTCCTAAACTTAGACCAGCGCGGCCCACGTCACACTGCCCCTGCAGCTGAGTCACAGGCTTCCTGCCACATCTGTCACACACTGCAGCTCTGCACTCGAGGCCCGGGCACCCCGTGCCCTGCACAGACACCCACACATCTCTCCCCGCCTGCGTGTCCCCAGGGCAGGTCACCGTCCCGCTGCTCCATCTCCATTCACGTGGTCCTCCACAACCCGGGGCCACTGATTTCCAGCTTATTCTGACGCCAAGTAGACACCTCCCAAGTGCTTTAAAGATAAACCTTAGTGCTTAAGCAAAATCTATCTCTATATATCCATCCCAAAGCACCGTGCATGCCTGTATCCCCCCCTCTCTCGCACATATGCAGTCCTTATTGTAGGTTTCTTAAATCAAGATGCAATGGGCGACGCACACATGGCGGGATACAAGCGTCCGCTGCTGACAGCGTTTGCCAAGTCCCTCTGTTCTGACTGCAAAAAAAGCTCCCACAGGCTTTGAAGGCGGGACAGGAGGTCTGGAGAGGGCCTGATTTCGGCAGCGCCGAATTCCAGCTGGATGCTCCCGCCACGTCCTGCCGGTGCCCGCCCCGCTCACTGTCCCACTTCGGTTTTGCCTGTTCTGGTGCTACCAATGCCCTTGGCAGATGTAATGTGCACCTTAAGGGCTTCCTTAACTTCATTTCAGAGCAGCAATTACCTTCAATTACTTCTGATGAAAGACCACACAAAAAGTCAGTTCCAATCCTCCCTCTTCCCAGAAGGCCCCCATTTTCCATAGCCTTGACAGTCCTATTTTTTCCCCTAGCTGATGTCCAAAAGGTTGCAATTCCTCTTCTGGGATGCCCACGTTCCTGACACAATCTCTCCATGACTGTCACAGCTTCTTTTATGTTCATATTAAACAATAGATTAAAACAATATTAACCGGTAGCTGCAAAACAGTATCAAGCAACACTAAGGTGACAAATGATGGCTTCATAATTCACACTCATTTACACAAAATACCAGAGTTCAAATGTAAACTGGAGTCAACGATACACTGGGGTTCTTGAAATCACCAACGGGACTGAACAGCCCAGGCAGTGCCCGTGCAGCACTGCAGTCCATCAGGAAGCAAATTACCAGCTCTGCCTGACCCACGCAGAGACAACCCAGGCGGGAGATGAGAGCAGCAAGATTTAAACACATAAATTACTTTTGACTTAAACACGTAAATTACTCTTGAGAAGAAGCACTCCACGGTGTGTGCCAAGACGTGCAAAGGGGCAATATCCACCAAAAAAAGCACAAACGGGCTAACCAACTCCTAACAAGTTCAGAAGGAGCCTCTTCTGCTCTTGGAGAGAAAGGGCTGTGCTCTCCATTGCTTCACATAAACAGCGAAGTTCCCGTCTGTAAACTTGAGCTATTTCACAGCTCTGTTATTTAGGAAATTGTTCTCCTGGTTTGCTGCATAAACCCCATTGCTTTGGCTGCTCCACCCTATACATGGTTGAGTTTTAGAGCTATTCGTCAAGCACCAGCGACAGTCCCAGCTTTGTTTATACAGTGATGGTAAAGCTTGCCATAAATAACTTAAAATTTAAGAGGTATGTCTCAGCCGTGACTCACTCCAACTGTCTCAAGCTGGGTGATGGCTAAAAGCCTAATCAGAGGAGCTGAGGATCCATCACCCACCGCCAACGGCTCCTGAAGCAGCAGCCTCCAGAGGTGGCACCTCGGATTTCACTTAGCTTGAGTTCCTCTCGCCAGGCTTGCACATCCTCTGGGCAAAGAGATCACACACTCTGCAGAAGGATGGTGTCAATTCCTGTGCTATATTAACTGGAAAGTTATGGCAGCGGGAAGAGCGTGAATGAATCTTTGGAAGGCTTGAAGTGAACAATAACCGGTGCCACTGATGAAGTGGTCCAAGGAGCCCCGCAGAGAGCAATAAAGCGGCAGAAACCCAGGGGGTGGGCAGGGTTTTCAGACAAACTGCTGCGAGCAGAAAAAGGCCACGGCGCCTGGAGTGCAGCAGCACTGGGACACACCACAAGGGAAAGTGCCAGGGAGGATGAGCAGCAGCGCAGGGAGGACTTCGTGCAATCCTAAAAAATCAGAGAAAGGAGCAGCGAGTCGTGGAGAGGAGGAAAATGATTCCTGGCACCCGGCTCGCAGCAAGAGAGGGCAACTGCAGGCAAAGATTTGAGCTCACTGCTTGTCTGGCGATCTGGGAATCTTCAGAGAGGGAAATGCAGAAGCCATGGCGAGGTCCGACTGCTCTGGGCTTGGTTTGCTGAGGCCAGTCTCGCTCGCTGAGGACTAGCAAAGCCTGAGGCAAAAGCAGCGTCTGCCGACAGAGCTGTTATGACAGCTACATTATTACACACGGCCATCACTTCACCTTGAATTAAATGCTGGGCACATTTAATTTAGTTTTTTGGGCAGCAAGAAGAAAAGATCAAAATTGAAGAGATGACAGTGTTTTTTTTTTTGTTAGTTTATCTTTTAATTTCACCCCTGAAACTCTTCTTCCCCTCAGAACTAGCCTTAATGTCCCACAGAAGTGGGCTACTTCTGAAGAGCTGAAGCTTTAACCGCTTCACACACAGTGATCTGGGGTAACGCAGGGCACTCAGAGGAATCCAGTGATTGGGTAATTCAGCAGAAGCTGATGAAGCAACACTGACTTTTAGAAAAAGTACCAATTCCCTCAGTACTCCCACTGCACTTGGGCGCTATCTTTAGCTATTTCAAGGTAAATCTTGATCATATTGAAATCAGAAGGTCTTTGCCAGCTTCAGGGGAACATAACACATTGCCCTTCAGTAATTTTTCAAATTCCCTCTGAAAGTTGGTACAATTTAGCAGAAAAAAAAAAAAAATCATTCTGGACATTCTAAAGAAACTGGGGAAAATAACACTGACATCTCCTTATGAAGAGCTAACCACAACGCTGGCAACATGGAAGCAAGTCCCAAACCCATAAGACAGAATGTGGAGAGCCACTGCTTGACCAGAAAGTCTTTATGTACAAAAAACATGAATAAACCAGTGTGTCTGGAAACCTCCTTCCCCTTCCTCAGGGGCTCTTTCCTCACCGAATTAGAAATTCAAACCTGAGCTCCAGCTTTTGTGGGTAGAAAATTTGATAAACTTGTTAGGAACTGAACACAAACCTTTGCCAGTGCAACTGCGAGGCAGCAGGGTCAGCTGCTGTCCACGACCAGAGTTTCTCTATTATGTGAGTAAAAGAATCCCATTTTTTTTAAACAGACCTCATAAAAGCAGAAATCATTAGTTATATGCTCATAAACATCTGAGTAAAAAGATAACCCATTCCCTCCCTCTTTCAGCTTCTGTCTTCCTTCTGAGGGATCGCACAGCAGCATTTTCCTGGAGCTAGAAAGGGCAGCTCGGGTCCAAGCGGCGCTTTCCACCACCCTCTGTGGACACCCAAGGCTGCACCAAGCAGCCACCAAGGAACATCAAGGAGGCTGCAGGCAGCAGAAACCCTCCCGTGCTCAAGGGTCCCCCCAGCACCCAGTGATCTGGGGAAGGCGACGCAGGTCGGACGAAGCCGCCAGCGGGTCAGGGCTCCGCCAGTGCTCCTGAGGCTCCACAAGTGCAGTCAGATCCGCACGCGCAGACACCACGTTTGGGGACAAGGGCAGACGTCAAGGATGTGCCTGGAGGGCTCACTGTGGAGCCGGCAGCTGCTGTGGGGGTAAAAACACCTCTGCAGCAGCCGCAGTGTGGGCAGGACGAGAGCTGCGAGCGCTCGGGGGAACATCCGTCCTCCCCGCGCGGGTCAGGGGCAGCAAGGGGCAAAGCAGCCGTGTCAGCTGCTTCCCAGGCCAGGAGCACAACGGGCCCGGCTAAAAGAGACGAGGGAGGCCTGGACACTGTGTATGTCAGTCAAGAGTGCAGAGGCTGTGCCTGTTTTGATTTATTCTTGCTGCCTCCCCACCTAAATAAACATTTTCCTCTGTGAGTGATGAAGATTCCTCCTCCCGCCTCCAGTGTACTCAACGTGTAAGGTCAGATCCCACTTTTCTCCTTATTGTTGCATTTCTGTATTTGTGCAGGTCTGGGTCCCTGGACACACTTGTGAGAAGCGTCACCCAGTGTCCCTGGGTGACACTTGTGAGAAACAGCGGCTCAGAAGCGTGTAGTTAAGCCCAGGAAGTTGCAAAGGGAGGTAAACGCTGGGGCAACGGCTGCACCTGCAGCACAGCAGCATCCCTGCGTCCGTCCAGCCTCCGCAGCCCTCTCCTCCACCTCCCCACCGCGGCGCCGCGCTCTGCCCCGGCCCGGCCTTACCTCGTAGGACCAAACACACTGCACTCCTGCAAACCTCCGCACGCATCTGCCCACTTCCACGTCCTCGTGCGTGGTGTACATCTCGCGCAGGCACTCGCCAATGTGAGGCACCATCCTCCGCAGCACTTCCCGGCTCATGATCACGCCTGGGCCCCCCATGCAGAAGTTCTCACCCGGTTCCAGCGCCAGCTTGCCCATCTCTTCCGTGGTGCCGAGGCCAGTCTGCCCCAGAAAGAGGGGCTCGCTGCTGTTCAGGCTCCTGAGGAAGTTCTCCAGTTTGTCCCCTTTGATGTAAACGTCGTCGTCGGCTCTCATAAACCATTCGTATTGGTCCAAGTAGTGGTCATGCATGTATTTGAGCATCATAAAAGATTTCTTCTGGGGCGGGTAAGAGTCATCTACACCTGGAAGCGGCACGATGGGGATGGGAATAGAGGTGTCCGAGCCCTCGCTGGAGAAGAATTCAACCTTACCGGGAATGGTTTTCGACCAGGTTCTACATGTTGAAAAGAAAATAACAATATAGATTAGTTAAACATGCAAAAGTGGCAGGTAGAGAATGCTAAGCAACGGGGGTACATTGAACCACATCTCATCTGCTTTACAGATTTCTTTTTTAAAGACCTTTAAGGATTATTCTTTTCCATATAAACAAGGAGAACCATACTGCACACAACGCAAGTGATAAAATGCAAAAAAGAACAACAAACCACACCCTGACATGACAAGCACCCAAACATCGTTTTTGTAACTGTTATCTGATAGCGAAACACTTCAGCAGCAGTAGGTCAATGGTGGTGGGCAGGACTTCTTGAGCACACTCAGTACTGATGTAGGCGTTATTGGTCATAAGATACAGAGAAAATCCAAACACAGACAAACAGTTCATGTGCAAAAGGATTTAATGTCTCAGCGACTTCACTGCAAGTTTCTCAGTGCCCCGCTCACCCTTCACTTTCCCCCAAAGCTCAAAATGTGCCTTCAGAAGCACAGACTTCCAAGGAGGAAAATTCATGGCAAATTTCACAGGAGCTTGTCAAGAAGTGGAGCGCAGGGAAGCCTCAGCCAGCGGCGTTCCTGGGCACCGCACAGAGCAGCGGGCAGAGCTCTGACCCAAGCAAACAGCTGCTCCTTGCCCAGGAGAGAGAAAGAGCAGCCTCTGGTCACTCTGCCTCTTCCAGGACGAGAAAAAAATAGAAAAAATGGCCCTGGGACTGTCCTGCAAAACCCACATGGCACCGAGACTTCCTTACGCTTCAGTGTGAACGCGAAAACACCGTTTCATTTCTGCTGTGAGACTAGGTGCAGGATGGTTCCTCCCCAAGGCACTCCGAAACTCGGCCTCCTGCAGGGAGGGTTTGCCAGCCCGCGAGCCTTACCCTAAAGATTATCAACTTCAAGCTTTCAGGACAGTTTCCTCTCAATTCTACCTGGGAAAAGCAGATTAATGTATAGAGAGACACAGCAAACTGCTCGAATGGGTAACCCAATAGCTCCCGTCTGCATAGGGGGAGATTTTCCCCTTATGTTTGGTGACTTTGTTCCCAACCTGCATCCAAAGCAGCGCGCAAAGTCCAGTCTTGAGGCAGAGCACACAGTGCACCTTGAACACGTCACTGCCCTCTTTACCAAGCGATTTCTCAACATGATTTCTTGCCCAAAGTAGACAAGATCCTGGGCAACACAAACTATGCGAGACCTACAGAATTAGCTACCTACAGAGTCTGAAATTTCAAAACATTTCAGAAAAAATAAACCAGAAATTCCATTGGGAAATACAGTGTTATTTAAATTGTACTACCTAAGCATCGTCTTCTCGAGACCTTAACAGTAACACACTTTAATTCAGCCTTGTGTAACGAACATGCTCTGACTTCTCCGAAAGCGTCGTCTTCTCAATTTCTTCCTCACCCGGGTAGTGTTTCATAGGAAAAGTTTAGATCATGACTTCCCCAAAGGCACAAAGCGCAGTCAATGGAAACCCTCCTGTTCACTTAAGAAGTGCTGAGGCCTTTAACCATCAGTGATGTAGTTAATGCACAGCCTTACTGCTTATAAAGTTACATGCTGTCAAAACATCGCAAACTTGAGTTTTAAAATGAGACAGATGCTCTTATCTTGAGCTTTTTGTAACTCTTCAGAAAGTTTCCTTGCTCCTTTTCTGAGAGCCACGCTGTGCAGACAAATCATCTGGATGTGAGCGGGCAGGCTAGGCGGCAAATTGCCTTCCCCAAATGAAGTTAGATTAGGCCTTACGGAAACATCTGCTTATTGACTTTTGTCTTCAAAAGCAAGCAATAAATTTTCAGACTTGGTGTTGATATCTTTGAAGCGTTTGCCTTTGTAAGCATGACGAGCTGTGTACAGCACAGGATATTTTCTGTATTTTCTCCTTCCAAGCTTTAGCTCCTTTCTGGACCCTTCAGCACTGGCTTTCAGCTCCTTGCTGCATCACCACCACTTCTCTGGGTTCTCAGTTTAAATTTACCCTCTGCTCTCCAGGCCAGTTCCTTCACGTGAGAGCACTGTCAAGACAAGAGTTCTCGTTCCTCGGACACGGAGCAAGAGCCACGGGGTTGCTCAAACCCCAGGAGATCGAATTTCCAGCCCTTTTAAGGGATTGAACCGCTTGTCGCAATACCACTTTTGCCCAATCTTTTCTTGGATCTCGACCACGTTTAAGTTTCACCCAGAACCAGAGGGAAACCAGGCAACATCCCTGCCTGCGGGGAGGACACCGTGCACATGGGAGACCATCCTCATCCGATAACCACTCCTAAGGACCAAGGTGCAAGTTGCATCGGTGCCACAATATTAGTGCGGCCCCGACGTCCCGCTGGCCTCCCCCCAGCCCAGCCTGACTAATCCTTCGCTCGCTGCCTGCGATAACGCAATTCCTAGGACGAGAAGCCTTGCCGTGCAATTAGTTACTGTGGCCTCCAGCATATGTTTCAACTCAGACAGATGAGACATGCTCCGACACCGAAAAATGCCATGAGGGCTTTCGTCAACCCAAGCGCAGGCTAAAACAAAGGCAGGCTCCATGCGCTGCTCTGAGTGTCCAAACCACAGCCTGCTGCTTCCCGCATCCCTTTTTTAAGGGAAGAATACAACAGAACGACTTGTTCAGGAAGTGTATTCATTGCACCTTGCAAATAAACCCGATGCAGGATCAACTACAAATAGATTTTCAGGCAGCAGCTATCACCAGAACCTAGGCCTGGCAGGGATGAATTCTGATCAAAGCTGCTTGCAGCAGCTGTGTCGGACGCTGCGAGGGATCAAACGGGGCTCAGTCACAAGCGACTCTGCAGCCCCATGTGTTACCAGCTACTCCTCCGGCCAGTCCTCCCATCTGTGGTTCGGTTTATTGCGCCTGAGCTCCAGTTCTGGGCAGCAATCCCACCTGCCCGGCTCCTTAGCCATGCAGCTTCTTCCTCAACAGCCATTTACTTCTGTGGCCCAAGCAGCTCTCACTGCCATGCGCTGATACTGCCTCCCAGTCCACACTCACCTAATAACTAAGAATTCCAGCATGTGGTCATATGCTTGAGGATAAAAATCAAATTTGAGTATTTTCATGCTCTTCTTCCCTTCTTTCTCCCCCAACTCCCCATCACGCTTGTTTCTTCAAAGGAAAACGTGGTCACACCATTTCTGTCACCTGAGTCCTGCATTTCCTATTAAAGACATCATCACTATTGCAGCAGTCTCCGGTGGCCTTGGCCAGCTCAGAGTCCCTTTGCTCAGCTCCACCCAGAGAGAAATATCAGGTTCTGAGTAAAACCGATACGTGTCCCGAAAGAGTCACTTAAAAACCCAAGCGACAGGGTGGCTCTGACAGATCCCAAGCTCATCTCCCAGCGTAACCCGAATCCACTCGTCTCAACAGGACGGGCTGCAACCAGGACTGCAGGGCTCTCCGTTACCTGCTCAAAACCTGCACGACGGTGGGTGACCTGGTTTCTCTCCGAGCAAACCAAGAGAATGAAGGCACAATCTAAACGCACAAATAGATATATAATCTAAACACACAAATAGATATATAGAGTGAGGTAAGACTTCCTTAAAGGAAAGGCTTTTAACGGAGGAGGTTAGAATTGCTCCAGTTCTGTTGGCTAACAGGGCAGCTTTATTATCCGTTAACTGTTCTTGCAGTTGCATCTTGCACGATTTCCTACGTGCACCCCAACCCGAGCAGGTCCCTAGCATGCTCTTTAGCTGTAAAAACTATGTACAACTAACCCAGGTATTTGAGACACCGGCCACATTCCCATTTCATGGGAGGAAAAACATATGGACAAAGAGTTAAAAGTTACTGCTACAGTTGCCAAATGTTGTCATAAGTCATTTCTTCATTTGAAAGAAATAAAAAAGCATAGCCCGGAGCAGGAGGAGTGCAGATCAGGAGTGTTCTCATATCTTCAGCTTCCATAGTGTTTATTATTTATTTGTATTACCTTGCCTTGCTATCAGCTCTGCAGGCTCAGCAAAAGCAGTTGGCCACACGCTGCAGACAGGGCTCCCTTTGTATAGGCCCAAATGAGAGAGGATTAGAAAAAATGTATTTTGGTTTTGCCCATATAGCCGGGGAGCTGAAGCTGAAGAGAAATCACAATTCCTGAGTAACTAGGAAAAAAACGGACCTAGAAGGGCGATTTCTTGACTAGAAGGCTGCTACTTAAAACCTTCTGAATTGAACTTTTCCAACTTAAAAAGATGTGCCATTCTTCCATCCCTGTGTCCGTAGGGAAGATGGACAGGCAAGACAGCACCCGCAGGCACTCAGGTATTCTGTAGGTCAGACAGAGATCAAGGCTCAAGCTCCCCACAGCTTAAGGCACAGAGTTATTTTGGGATATGTAGGTGACTTTAATTTCTCCTTAGCCCCTATGAATCAGCGCTAGCTGCTCCCCCTGGATTTGTTTTATACAAAAACATTGTTGGAAATTTTAGGTAACCGTTATGCTGCTCGGAAAGCCGAAGCATGTCATATGCCTGCAAGATGATGCATGACCAGGACAAAAAGAATTTTTACTATTGCTATGCTGGCTTTTGTACTGCTATTGGTAATTTGAGTAGAATGCTTATAAAGCTGCTGGATGTTCAAAGTCACTTCATGGGGGCTTCTCCCCAGGAGATAGGGGTGCACACTCTGTGGGTCCAGCTCACTACTCACTGGCAACCAGAAGGACCAAACATGAAGAATCCCACCCAACAGCCTAGACCTACGGTCCCAATCTAAAAGCAGGCCTCCCCAAGAATGTGTTTTGAATTATGCTCCTGCTGCAGCTACTGTGGGCTTAGACAGATCATGCAAACTCCCTTAGAGCCGGCTGCCTCTCACGGAAGCCCTCCCAAGCTCTCAGGTATTTATGTTCCACTGCAATCTGCTCCCTCAGAGCCACGGTGTGCGGTGCGGCGGCTCGGGCAAAGCGGAGGCTCCCGGAGGGCAGCCCTGGGCTTCAGAGGGGGCAGATTGAGCGTGAGCTCTGGAATCACCGCGAAGGCTCCGAAACGGCCTCCCCCTCGTGCCCGGGCGCTTCCAGCTCATCCGGGTGCAGGTGCCTGTTCCAAACTGACTCCTGCAGCCGCGTCCTGCTGGGATACGCTGTGATGGACAGGGCGGACACGGGCTCAAAGGGCAACCTCTGACTTTGCCAGCATCCCATGTCTATCCAGTCCTTGCATTCATGGCAGCTTCTTTTCAAGTTTCCCAGGAAATCCATTTGCTATGCAAAAAATACGGGCTAACTGACTGATACCTCTGTTGCAAAGACACAGCAGACTTAAATCATCCGGGAGGCTGTTTGTTCCTGTCCTTCTGTAGCTCTTTCAGAACAACTCCCCTCAACCCCAAACCACTCGCACATATGGTGGCACTTTCCCTGGAGTCTACCTGTACCTTAACTCCTTCCTGCAAGGCTCCTTTTCTCCTGTGTTTGCTGTCCCTTGAGGTGACACTGCCTCTGCTGCTGCTGCTTCCTCCTGAGCAGCAGAGCAAGCGCTGAGGCTACGGGGCTGCCCTCGGAGAGCCTGTAGATCCCAAACTCACCCGCTTTCTCAGGAAAAACAAAAGCACAACTGTTCCAGAGCGTCACGTCTCCTGAAAATTCAGCAGGCCTGTTTTCCCTTGCAAGGGTCATTTTGCTCCTGATTGATTTTCCGGAAGTGTATTGCTTCCCTTCTCGCTAGCCCATATCGGGATTCGCAGCAGCAAGGATCAGCGAACGTTTTCCGCCTCCGGTCCCTTTCAGCTGCGCCTGTAAAAGCCCTTTTAACCACAGCAATTTGGAGGGATTCGCCCTCTGAATCCCTAATTCCTTTCCCTGCGCTGGCTAATGCGCTATCGAGGCTCCGCACACCCGCCGCCCCGGGAATGCCTTGCTAGCAGCTTCCCATTTTACTCCCTGTGCCAGCAATTCAGCTCACCAGGATGCTTTGTCAATGTAGTAATCCCAGCAATTGTCTACTTGAGCACTTCATGGCAATCAAAAGCCATTTAAGATTTCAGGTTTGCCTTCCTTCCGCCTTCCTTCCTCTCCCGCTCCGAATGTATTCTTGTCACTGGGACATTCGCTTGTTTCTTTTACCAACAGCAGGCAGAAAAATGCATTTAGGCTTCCTGCTATGTTAAGAGGTCTCATTACTCGTCCCTTCAGAGAGCTGACAGCATCTCCAGAGGTTAAACCAAAATAGAAGTGCAATAAAGAGTGATATTTGCCCCTCCTTCCAAGGCAGAGCTGGTCTCCATTAGTGGGATTTGCCAAGCTTTTTTAACCATTTTTTCCTCCTTGCCCAGATACGACAGACGCGGTTCTGTGAAGCCGGCGCTGCCAAAGCACAGACTATTTTGCAAGCATTGCCAAAATACAGGATCGCAGTCCTTCCACCCCAGCTACCACACAGTGAAAAGGCTACATGTGCTTCCCGTGGCCTCGGGACACTGTTGGGACAAATCTCCCTGTGACTCCTCGCACAGGACACACCGATCGCCAAGTATTTGGCTATAAAACCTGGCAGCGACGCCGAGCCCGGTGCGGCGCGAGCCGCTCTGCGCACAAGTGTGAGTTACACAGCTCGCAGCATTTGCAATCCTAAACGCTCCGTCCCACACACCAGAGAGAAATATATAACCCCGAAGAAACAGATTCTTTCACCGGCTTCAAAGCATCAATCACACACCCTCTGTAACTTAATTACAGGTCTGCTGCTCCTTCCTGACGAGAAAGGGAAGGAATTAAGCTCTCCTTAAGACTGCCTTTAGTGGGCAACATGCCTCAGATTTCCCAAACGCCCAAACGAAGCAGTTTCAGCCCCCTTTGCGAGCAGGCTGGGCAGGAGGAGGGTAAGGAGATGCGGTTTGTCCTGCCACCTTCTTCTCAGTGGCCCTAAGGGCCAAACCTAACGTGGGCCGGGAGGAGGACGGAGCAGGGTTTGTTTCACGGCGGGATACAGGGGGTTTGTTGCCTCCTGCTCACCGGGAGCAGGAGACAGCGGGAACGGGGACGGATCCCTGGGATGGCAGCTCCCGCAGCCTCTTGCTGCCGCGGCAGGGACCCGGCACCCAACTTTCCTCGTCCTGCTGGAACCCACAGGGCACCGGCATCACCGGGTGCCCGGCGCGTCCCGCGAGGACGAGGATGGAGCCGGGAGCCGGGCCCCGCAGCGGAGCCGGCCCCGCTCCTACCCTTTGTCCGGCTCGGGCTCCCGCTCACCCCGGGAGCGGAGAGAAACTTTATTAAGGATCGTGGGGATAACGAGGATGCTGCCGCCTCACGCCCGGAGCCCGGCGCGCCTGGCCGGGAGAACGGCAGGGGAGCCCCCAAAACGTTGGGAAATGAATAAATAGATAGATATATAGATGGATGGATGGATGGATGGATGGATGGATGGATGGATGGATGGCTGATCCTCCTATCTCCCATCGCCCCCCCCCACCGCGGACCGTTACGGCCGTTAGGGCCGTTGCGGCTGCCGGTTCAGCCGCCGCCCCGCTCCCACCTGCCGGCCCGGCCGCGCTGCTCA
>JAVCKT010022859.1:0-15838 GCA_032273925.1 Rhynchotus rufescens
AAAAAGAAAAGCTTAAATGGCAAACAAACATGAAACGGTGTATTGCTGTAGATCTGGGATACACATTCTCTTTCATAGCACAGAATAATGAAATATATATTATTTCTAAATTCTGTAATACTCAGACAATAGTACTAAGGAAACGCTCTCTCAAAATCTATTTGAGTGAAAAAGCTCAGATAAGTTTCACTGGACTTTGGATTAGTCCTGAGGAGTCTTAATGACCAACTGGTTATTTCAACCAATTCCCAGGTCCTTCACAAATCCAAAGGAAAATGGAAAGCCCCCTTTAGAAAAAAAATCCATGAATCTAGGAAGAAAATTACAAACACTGAACATCAGTGAAGGTAGAAAGCCAGTAAGGAGAAAAATCTTGGGATGTTTTCAGTTTGGCTAAAACACAACACACACGAGCAGCCTGTGAGGAGGTGTGTGAGCTGCGGAGTGGAGCCCTATGGAGCTACCCCTCTAAGCAGGCTCTGTGACTGCAAGCCAGCACGGCTGGAGCTGATGCCTTAACTGGGTAACCAGGCTGTGGTGTTCTGGGCACCGGAGCTGTTTCCAAGACTGCGTCAGGTGGCATGTAGAGACATGCCAGCCCATTCACAACTACCTAATTTGATGCAAACCTCTATTTCTTCTCTTTCCATATATAAAATAGAAATAATAGCTATAGTGCATTATGTGATTTTTGTAATACCCATAAACTAACATAGTTTTTTCATACAGATAAGATACAATTTCTTCCCATGAAGATATCACAACCCAAGAACCAGATTTTGATCCCTCAAAATAAACAGTGATTTACAGGGCCCAAATATTTTGTCACAATGTCCAATGAATTCAACACAAACCTTTCAATTTTTGAGCTACAATTTGAGTTCTATACATGATAGTCGTTCTCAAGATATGTGTACTGTTCTGAATTGGTATAAAAATCTCCAAACATTCTGCGTATGTGACAAACTTACGTCAGGAGTATTGTAAGGTAAATATTTTTTTCAGCTAGAGGTACACAGCACTTAATTTCCTGAACCTGGAAACACAAGGGTTTTCTTTTTCCTTACATGTGTTGAGAGGCATTGGGAAAGAGATGCGAATACTGAGGTGCTGAATCTTCAGGACCATGAGGAGCAGCATGGCTTATAACCATCAACACAGGCCTGTGAGGATACATCTTCTTTGATATTCTGAAGAAGGTAATACTGTCATTGGTGATCAGATCTGTCAGATAATCCTAGAAGTGGAAGGAAAAGTTCTATCAGGTATTTCAACAATAATTGCAAGCTGGGGCAGGAGTTAGCAGCAGGAAGGCTGAAGTATCGTAAGAAACTGGAGAAAGGAAGCTACTTAGCTCAAAAAGAAAGGAGGAGGGAATAATATTTACATGTTAATAACTTCAAAAACTAAAATGAAATCAACCTCTCTTCACTGAATAAAAATATGAAAAACAACAGTTTCATCTCAGAAAAAAGGACACTAAAGATCAACGAGAAGTGCATATTGCCAGAGTGCATAATTAATCACAATGCTAAATACATATTAAAAAAGACTTGAAAATTACAAGCTCTATTTCTCTGCTTTCTGATGATGAAATTTTCAGGACATGTAGTCCCCTCCTTATCCTATACAAAAGCTCTGAAAAAAATCGACATATATACATTGGTACTCATTTTTCTTAACATCCCTCTGAAGAATCAGTCACACAAAAACTAAAAATGCTGGACTAGCTGGACCAAAAATTTCATTAACTTTACAGCTACTGTGACAATTTGATAGAGATATACATCTATAAAGTAAAGGACTGGGAACTTAGAAAACTCACTTTGGAAGATGTGAACTGTCCATCTTTCTAATTTCTAAAAAGTATCATGTACATCTGATATCTCCTGGAGTTAGACAGATTAAAGAGAATATTTTAATGATATACTGCCTTCCTTTTCTTGGGCTACATTATGCACATCAATAACTCTTGGACAAGAGTTGAATGGAATACACAACATTGCAAAGTTGCTAATTTAAAACAAAAATAATTGTCATGTCATAGCTGGATGTAAAACCAGACATAATGGCTGGCTCTGGTCAAGTGAACAAGCACAAAGAGTGGTACAAAGTGGATGGCAGCTCTCTCAGCCAAGCTTTCTGTCCATGGGTCAGACACTTTCTCCTCTTTACCACTGCCATTGTCCTTGACCTGAAGTCAACTGTTATTAGTCAAAGGAAACCCTTTTCACAGACTGTATTTATCCTTTTTTTCCCCTAAATTATTTTCTGTGCATCCCAGAGCCAGGCTGCCAGCTCCATTTATAATTTTACATATTGGTCTACACGTGAGGCTTGTCTGTTATGAGACTGCTACGTTTATGACTGTTATTGATACGATATTTTCAGTCATGCAAGTAGATGTAAATAACCATAACTCCATCAAGGTTAATCGAAGGACCATTTCTATCTTTCCACGGCATATGAATTAACATATTAATTATGTCAAGCAGAAAGGGTCAAAAAATAAACTCTGAGGAAACTTGGTTCATTTGTTCCTTGATGGAAAATTAAGTTTCCAAAAGAGAAGAAACAAAAACAGAGGGTAGGAAATACATTCAGTCTCATATTTCAGCTTCCGTTTGTTCATTTGAGCTCCAATATTAACATCAGGAAGTACTGTTGCTCCACACACTATCATCTGCTCATTATAATAGCACTGTATTACGTAGGAATATGAAGATTATCAAAATGTTTATATCTTTATGAAGTTGGGATTTTTTAAATCAAATTTAGTAAGAAAAACTGAACTAAATGAAAATCTAAACATTTTCAAGTGCAACATATACAACACACAGCTGAGGACATCTGAACTTGAAGTTCACAGTTGGCCCCTTGTTGCAATGGGGAACATTGCCCTGTGAAATCACTTGCCTGACCCTGTTTCATTTGAAATTTAATTTCTGTCAAAACATGGTTGGTAGCATGGCTGTAAAGATTAGCTCTCTCATTTTTCATAGATCAGAAGGGAAATAAAAGAGAAATAATTCAGCTCATCAGTTACCCCTTCCCCTTCACAGCTCGTAATAGAAAATGAAACCTTAGAAGCCTGTTAAGCTTCATCTTTCAGCACAAAGCACATTAAATTAAAAAAAAAAAATCAAATCAAGGGGAAAGGGATAAAATCACACAGACATCAGCCTCATAAAGAAAAAAAGTGTCTGTGAACAGGAGGAAGGAATTTGCGCATGATAAGCAGGATTTGCGCATGATAAGCAGAAAGGAAACTGAATTTCTGTTAAGTAAATACACCTTACAAATGAGTATTGTGCAAGACAGCGAGTCAACTTTTAAGTTCCACACTACATATGCTACAGCAATTTACTGATAAATTTATCTATAATCATATTCCACAGACTCGTGAGACCATTTCAGGAAATCACAGAAGCTGGTTACTGGAGCATGTTTACACTTTCAGTTCAAATAAACATGCCCCTCACTACAAACATTTCACTGTTTAAGCAGTAATGAGGGTCAGATGAGGAAAAAGAATAATTCCGCACAAGATAGAAGTATCAACATTTTTAATAAGTTTGGCTAGAGTAGAGCATCCTTGCAAGGATTTAAAGAAGCATATTTGTCTGTAACAAAAAGTGGAAATATTTAATAAATTGCCCATTCACTCTGTCGGTAAAGCCAGAATTATCATACAACATACCAGTATCCTATGAACGCTCCATCATATTATGGCTGTGAAACAAGTTCCTCGGATTAATACAAAAAGACAGGCCTAGCTGGAGGGAGCTGGTTTCCAATTGCATTTATGCTCATGTAACTCCACTGAAATCAGTTCTGTACTACGGGAATAGATGACAATCCAACTTGGCACACAAAAATTAAAGTACCAAGCAGAGAGATCACAGAGACTTTAAGTTCATTTTCATGTCTTCTGCTCATTTAATGTATTTACAGTCTCAGGATGTTTTGTTTATATTCCCACTGCTGCTAAAAATGTTTTTAGTAACATGACTCTTCAGCAGTGAAAGATAACAGAAAGTCCAAACACGATGCCTGTTGGGCTGGAGCTGACATTACTGGCAGCAGCTTTAAAGAATGAAAAAAATTCTTTTGTCAGACTAAACCCATAACATGTTTGTAGCTTTCTTGCAGCTATATGCAAATGTTAAAAGCTTAGAAATAAATCAGTAGGACCTACCCTGGAATAGTCAAATCCATGCTTCTCCTTCACTCCATTTCTGCAGAGTGTGTAGTTATAAAATCGAGAGTTTTTAAGCAATCCAACCCATTCCTTCCAACCAGGAGGCACGTAGGAACCATTATATTCATTAAGGTACTTTCCAAAGAAAGCTGGAGATAGAGAAAGCAGAAGTGTATATAATAAGGGCTGCATAAATACGTCAAAGATAGCACATTTAATAATACACTTTAATTTCTGTCTCTTCTGACTAGAGCAGTGCTTTCTTCATTCAGTTACATATAAGGTAAGAGATAAATTATGAAATAACACATGAAAATGTGCTTTAACTTCCCATTATTTCTTTATTTCCAAGTTTGATTTTCAACTGGACTAAATAGGAAATGAACGAGACCACAAATACAAATACATTCCCCTTAGTGCATGATCAGAGTTAGACAAACAAAACAGAAAATGTTTAAAATCATGCCAGATGCCACATTATCTCACCCTCTCCTGAAACACCAAATTTAGCTGCGCTTCTCATTTTGGTTACATCCACTCAAGCCATCTCCACCTAGTATCTGGCAGACATAGCAAGGCTCATAAAAGCAGGCTGGCTTGGAAGAAAAAGCTTACAAATAAGAACCATAAATATAAGGAGATTTTTAAACTTGATGTATAAAAGAAATGAAGTAGCAGCCTGTTTGGCAGAATAAGTGCAAGGAGAGTACAAGGATTCTTGTACTGGATCGGGACAGCATCAGTATTTGAGCCATGCTCCCCAAAGAGCAGACTAGTCTGGCTCTTATAAGCCATAAGTTCACAGGCACAAATTACTTTGCAGGAAATGGTTAAGAAAAACACTTAGCACTAGAACTCTATGGGAAAAACATATGTAACACAAATTTCCTAACATACATGATGAACTCGGTGATGTTTTCAAACCATTCTAATCAAAAATGTGATTTTCTTTTTTAACGGTATATGCATTTCTGAACTGACAACATACCCATTCCCCTAGCAAGTTATTTAAGGCTTAAAGGCAAAATTGTGTTCATGAGGTGAACACAGCAACCAAGGTGAACAGAATTGAGCGACTAGCAGCTGAATTTCCATGCTCAGAGCTCCAGTTCTGCCCTTGCGAGCGGCCCAGCAAGGCAGGCTGGCGCTGCCACCACCACGCTGACGAGCTCTGAAATCATCACACTTGTTGCACTTGACGTTACACAGATTTTTAATTCAGAGGCACACAATGCCCAAAGGGACTCGCTGCCAGTCTATTAGTGAACATCTGTGCTTCTCTAAGGGCAGCAGAAGATGGGAGATTCCTTATCTTAGTCCTAGATTAAAACTCCTTTTAAAACATAGGGGATTTGAGCATTCAATTTGCAGTTCTCAGGTTCTTAAGGAGTTTTTTTTTAAGCTTGTGTTTGATCCTGCATCCTTTTGTATTTACGTACACGCAAGGAGCAGTAATGTGGAAAGTGCAGATTTTCAGGCAGTGTAAAAGGGACCAGCCTGATTGAAGTCAAAGGACTCACATCTATTTTAGTAGGCTGAATATCTGTCCCAAAGTAAGAAACAAGAGATACAGAATAGCATTCAAGAGAGCATCATATCATTAGCTGCTAATGTTTTCCTTTCTACAAGAATAGGAGATGTGGCATTAGTACCATAATAATATAATGGATATATATAACAGAATAATTTTAAGGGGAGGAGACATATTACGCACTGAATGTCCATAATGTCCAACTCATAGTGCTTACGCAGAATTCAAAAGCACATTTTGAGTCATCCTTCTGAACAAAATTACTATGTACTCAATTAAGATGTGTTAGTTGAGCCAAGAGAAACTGAGCGAATGTTTGACGACTTTCTAGGCATTTGAAAGAGATGGAAGTGTTGAATGAATTAGGATTTGGATCATGGAAGATAAGGAGGGCACATCTATTGGGAGATAATTAACTCAAATTATTTGAAATGACACCATGTTTTTAAACTACTTTGGAAAATTAGGTAAGGTATTATGCTATTTTATAGATGAGCCACAAAAAAAAAGAGTTAAGTAATTGACAGGCATACTGCAGAAAGGAATTTGTCTCCCTGGCCTAAACTCTAACTCTTGATGCTCACCCTAGTCATGCAAAGTAAATTAACAGCAATGAACAAGCAAAATCAGATAAAAACTGCATTACTTGCATCACTCGCTTTACTAGGCAGGAGTTCAGAACACACATTTTCAAACAATCTTGTTCTATGAACTTCTAATTTTTCTAATTCTAGGAGTGAAAGGCACCCTACAGTGACAGTGGGTAATTAAGCAGTACAGATACACATTTCTTTCTTGGCTGGGTAACAGGGAATAATGGATTGAAACACTGACCACCACCTACAGTTGCAGATAAGCACAAGCTACTACTCCAAAGCTTTCTGTCCCTTATCAATCTATGACCTCCAAACAGACATGTATTTGGCATTTTTGCCCAGCCTGCTCCTGAAAGCTGAGCTTCCAGTTTACCAATCAGTTCCCGAAACCCTTGGCTGAGCCAGCTGAAGAACTCAGGAAAGAGACACTCTCTAAAGAATGACTTCATTGTTATTCCGCACAGGCATTAAAGGAAAGTCTGGCGGAAGTTCCTTCCAGCACCTTTTGCATACCCCCCATTGTACATTCAGGATGTCTTTATAATCTTTCATGGATGTCTAAGTGCCTTAAATAATTTTCTCTGCTGTTTCCAATCTTCCATTTACCATCCTTTACTTTTCACTCTCCTTCCTCCTCCTCAGTCCTTGAAAGTTCATTTCTAAACTTCATTCCTCACTACTACAAAATATTGGGATGCAACAGAGCTCTCTTGATGCTGGTGAAAAAATTTTATTTTGGATTGTAAAGAATCTCCCTAACGTAATTTTCATTCCTTAGCAGAGACAGCTGCTCACAGGGTACACAGGCTGTCAGTACATCCAAGTCCAAATCACTCCAAGATTTCCTTAACAAACATTTTTGGAGACTGACGTTTGAGATGCTCTGCCATGTTGCTATGCTCAGGCTATGAAGCGATGATTAAAAAATATCCACATGGCTGTTTTTAATAAATGCAGGAGGAACGTGGTTTTTTCTTGCTTTAAATACTACACAAAGCAGTCTCTCCTAAGACTACATGAAACAGGATATTCGAGAAGGGAGCCCTTTGTACACTGTAACCACTTCCGCCGGAGTTCACAACCTCACAGAGTTCTTTTCTCTAAGTCTCACTCCATTGATAAGCACCTGGAAAAATCTTTGGTATAGACTAGGATTTGTACAAGAGGTTTCTTTTGTTTTGTTTCCAAATTCTTCCTGAAAGGAGGGGGGTGGGGGGGAAAGCACACAAAAATTTGCCCTATGCTCTCAATTAATAACAATCTGATCTGAAAATAATGCAGTTGTAGCTCCATGAGGTCTAAAGCTCATTGCTTGAAAAGCAGTCTAGCATTCTGTCAAATGTTACATAAAAGTTAAATCAAATGAACAGACATCCCAGTCTCTAAAATGTTCCAAGAGGCTCTATTTACTGGAAAAATCAAGCTAATTCTATCTATGTCAGCTATCAGACTATGCAAAGTTTTTTTTTTAATTCTTTAAACAGTAATTCATTTTTTAATATGTCCCTAAAAATATCTTTGGAAAAAATATGCTTATTCACAAAGGATATTCATGCATCTTTGCACTTAGCTGGAAATCAAGAAGATAATTCCGGATGGATCAACAAATGATACCAGAGACCATTCATCCCATTTGGTTCCATAGAGGCTGCCCAATCACGAGAGTTCCCCTGACAGGGCTTCTCCTGCTCCCGCACCAGGGCAGGCAGAACGAACGGTCGGCAGAGATTCACCAGCATCAAACTGACAGGTCAGAATTAGAGCCAGAATTCCAGGCTTTCACTTGCTCACTTGGCAGTTCTGCTCAGATTTTGCTCGCAGTGCAGGAGCAATGCTGCCCTGGTTTGGGGGGATCTAATACCCTCTTGATACCTGAGGGACACGACCAGGGAGAAGATTTGCTGCTGCTGGGCAGCAAGCTCTGTATTTCTACCACACATTTCTCCTGCTGCCATCCCCTCAAATCCTCCGTGCTACTTAGTTGTAACCATCTTCTGCCTTATGATTAGTACATCATTAAATTGCACTTATCCTCATGAATGTAAAATTAAATTCATGTTTTAAACTGCTAACCTATACTTAAACATATATGCTGTGTATTAAGTACTTTTGAGTACTTAAAAATAAAATTCAAAAAAAAATTCACTTTTTCTTTAATTTTATCTTTTCTCTTTATCAGTATCAGGTATACTCATGAAGATTCATTTAAATCTCTCAGATCTTTTGTGACTCTAACTGATACTACACTTCTTCTCAACTCAGGTGTAAATGATTAGCTAAAGCTGAGCAGCTATTTAGTCCAAAAAGAAGATCTTCTGGATCTTATTTCTGAATCTTATTTCAGCTTTATATCTAGCAAAAATTATTTTCAGTACTTTTTGTCCTCTAAAAGACAATCAGAGGAAAGCAGGTGAGAAAACACTCTCAGCATGGCTAAGTGCACACATAATGAGCAGTAAGCCCAAAGGTCATTTCAGTTGTGCGATTCTGGATTCACATCATGGCCAAATGTATTCTTACACTGAAACATATAATGGAATCAACCCCAGCGAAATTAATGGATTTACAGCAGTATGAGGGAATAGAGAGAAAATCCTGTAATTTAGTTCTAAATTTGGTTCCACAGGAGACCTTTCTTTTTTCCAGGAGACATCAGTTCTCATTATGTGGCAAAATAACTGACCAGAGTCTCAAAATATACCAGTCTTGAGTGTTGAAGTCACCTGAACCGAATGGTCCCAGCTGGCACCTTTAAACAACAGGAAATAGGACATGACTGCAAAGATTAAAAGATGTGGCCTTAGTATCAATACCTCAGTAACTGTGCTAAAGGGCTAATGAGCTGCTTGAAATAGACTGTGGGTTATTAAACATTAAGATATTTTCAGGGAAGAAAAGTGAAGCTTAAGACCACATTTTGTTTTCAGATCCCTTTATATGAATTGATTTCAGCGTGCTAGGGTAGGTTGGTCTCTGAGGGCTTTTTTGGTATTTCTTTTTGTTATTATGTCTGGATCAGTCCTTGAAATGCTAGATTCATTGAAGCACTTAATCAGTTAAACTAAGGGATGAAGTATAGACACACACACACACATTTTATTTTGGTCTATTGCACATGATGCCCCAATTCTTCTCTATTCGATAGGACACGGATAACAAACTTTGAAGATCTTGAAGGTCTCATGTTCCATCCACCATCACAAGGGCATGAGAGTTTTAATAAAAGCTCGTGTGCACACCATTGTTCTCTGTCATTGGGATGGAAATTATCCTTACAATTCATAAAACTAGTTGTAAGATTGTATTTTAAGGCCAGTGTAATCAGAACAGCTCATAGGCATTCTTGTTATGCCGGGGGAGTAGTCTAATGCCTAACAGGAAAAAACAATCTTTATGACACCCTTGCTCCTCTTCCCGAGTTGGCACTGCACATTCCTCAGCTGTGGCCAAGAATCAGTGCAAAAATCCATTTAATGAATTGAGAACTGGTTGAAGGGGAGTAGATGAAGCCAAATTGTGAAGTTATCAACATGGAAACAGAGAGAAGAACACTGAAAATAAGCCAAGTGTTGCCCATCTTAGTCAGGTGAGTAAACACCCACTGGAGTCACTTGGCCAAAGCCCTCTTTCATTAATTCCTATGGCAGAGCTTAGGGAAATTTTACAGGACTAGAAAGACAAAGCACAAGTATCGTTTAAAGAAAAAAAGAAAAGCTTCATATCATGACTCTGTATTCAACAGGAGATGGCCTGGAGCATCCCAAACACACTGTGTCCCCTACCTAGAGCAGTCCAAGAGCAAGCAGGAATGCTGGCTATCTGCTCAGTCCTTGGTGGGCAGCCCTGACCGCCAAATCCATCACAAGAGCAAGACTTTCATGAAACATTCCCCGTTGGTATTGCTCCCTCCTTTCATATACTGATGGTTACAGAAAAATCCTAACCTTTAAATTTATCCTCCACTGTTCATATGCAACATTTCCTCTTCTGCATATAAAAACAAACCCCTTCTCAACAGCACATTGGCAGGCCTTTTTTAATAACAAACAGTCAAAGTAAGAGCTTATCCAGCTTAATGCTGAACCTTTATTAAAATACCAAAGCCTGCACTATGCTATTCTGTCAACTCCAGAAGAATTTCATTCATTTTGCCTATAGGATTTGAAGAAAATGCCTGATTACCAAGTTCCACAGAGATTCTAGGATAATGCTACACAAGAAGAAACATTTGCCATATTTAGCAAAGACTGTTTTCTTCCACCTAGCAATAAACTTGGGGGAAACTCTAGTAAAAGCATTAATCAATAAATAAAAACAATAAGGTTTTACTGAATGCAGCTGAAAGAAAACTCCAGCCCCAGTTCAATCCAACTACAAAATTCCTTTCAACAATATAACTGAAAGAGAAGAAATCTAGACACAACGTTAATTTATTTTCTTGTGTACATTCTTAAATGCATCCATCTCTAAAACACATATAGTCCTTTCATTGAATTACAGAACTGTTGAGGATGAAAAGGACTTTGAGGTCATCGAGTCCAACACTCCTCCTCAAGCAGGGTCACCTGGAGCACTTTGCCCAGGATCCTACCCACACATCTTATGAATATCTTCATAACACCCAACATATACATGACCATAACAACATACACGGGAGGTGATGAAGCATTATTACCCCTGATGTGGCAGGGGAGCCACAGGACACAGGTCTATGCTCTGCCAGTATGACAGAACTGCCACACAGTTCTGTCTGCAAGCTTGGTCCTGAAGCCACTGGCAATGCTTTGAAAAAGCATTGAAAATAACATGCAATTTATTGTTTCATCTCTGAACTTCTGTATCACTAAGCTTGGTTGCTGACCACTGCATTTTGTTTAAGTGACGTACAGGACAAGCATATAATCAAGTGGGCCACCTACCTCATTCGTGCCTTCAAGCACACAGGAGAGACCAGCTTAGCAAAAGCATACACTGTAGATTCCCAAATTACACTGCTTTGATTATTTTGAAAGATTTTTTTTTTGCAAAAGAACTGACATTCTAAAAAAGCAAATGTCCAAATATTCTATTTAGCTTTCAGGTATTTTGAATATGAGACAATAATCCTATTTCTGAAGAAGTACCAGACTACGAATTGCTCTTGCTTGAAATGATAAGTATCATTCCATTACGATAGCAATCAGTGCGACAAAACCGTTACACTTTCAAAGCTAGAGGTGGCATCCTATCAGTAGAGTACTTTATTTGGGGGAGGGAAAGATGAGCTTTTCTTCACAGTCTGCTTCTTACACTGAAAACAGATAGGGGAAAAAAAATGAGAGAGGGTGAGAGTCAAAGAAAATAAACCTGGGAAGAAGGCTGCCACAGGCATGGCTTGTTTCTGTTGTGGTGGATGCATTCATCTCAACCTCTAAGGAAGGTTTCACTGGGCTCTGGGCTGTCTTGCACATTTTAGTTAGCAAATACGTAACAGCTAGGGCATGGGAGTGAGAATGGAGTTATTTCCATTCCTAACTTTGCTCCTCACCTTCATGCAGCCTCTCAGAAAGTACTCCACTATCCTACCTGCACTTCTCCTCATCCATGACTCCATAGGTCACCAGTTGTCCCCAACCACATAATTATAATAATAATATAATAATTAAGTCTTCTGCAACAAAAACAGCAATTGCAACTGTAGTGAGAAACAAAATCTGAATCAAGGATTAACTGAGAATTTTCTACTGGCATGTATCTGGGTATTAAAATCTGTCACATTTTTCAGGTTCATTCCTCCTTTAATAAACATTTACCAATAGTCTTTTCTCCTCTTTCTTACTGTTTAATGTTAAAATCACTTTAAAATGTCAAAGGCTGAGACAGTGGAGTGGAAAAATAATTACTTGAACGCAGTCAGCCACTGTATGTTCTTAGTCTAATATTAATGGGAGGAAATGGAAGCTTGTCACTGAAT
Organism: Rhynchotus rufescens; assembly: GCA_032273925.1. NCBI lineage: Eukaryota > Metazoa > Chordata > Aves > Tinamiformes > Tinamidae > Rhynchotus > Rhynchotus rufescens. Next base: position 12,282 of record JAVCKT010022859.1, read on the forward strand.
TTTAATGAATTCATTAGTTAATTAATATAAAGCCCTGTGGAAGTGCTAAGTATGATTATTACTTTTATTCCCAGGAAATATTTTATAATGGCAGAAACAGACCTCCCATAATGACTTTTCTCTAGGTTCAAAATATGTGAATGGTGCAAAATGGCATTTATTATTTTTTTGCATAATTCAAGTATGGGCTTAGCAGTAGAGTGAGATATTGAGACATCACTACACAACAAGCAGCTTTTTGCCTTATTCTTATTGTGTTCATTTAACTGAAAAGGCCAGGTGTACCATAGCGTAGTGCTCTATAAGAGTGAGGATGGTAAGCTGGCCAAGATTTGTACTGCTTTTATGGCATACTGAGCCACTTTAAGTCCTAGTATAAATTAACAATTCTCACAGAAGATTCACTGAGACAAATGCTTCCTTCTGCCAGGCTGAATTTGGCCCACCATCCCTAATTCTGTTGAATTTAATAAGACAAACATGTCTTTTCATTTCCTGACTGTAGATAAGGCTGACAAAATATTCTGGAATCAGTCCCCAGTTTTAAGACCTAATCATTCAGACAGATAGACAGAAAAGAGAAGTTTTTCTCATTAAGTAATGTCTACAGGAAAGTTTAAAATCGTGCTTCAATAAAACATCTCAGCTTTTGTTGTTGCAGGACACGAGCATGGAACAATGCACTGAGCATCTGAAAAGCTGTCCCATGGAAAGAGATGTGTATATTGTGTATATTCACAGAAAACAGTGCACTCTTTCTGTAAATGTTTACCCAGGAACCTTTGGCAGAGAAATCCTCTGACATTCAGAAATGTTTGTCACAGGATCTCTTTGTTTCTCTTACTCTCCAATAATCTGCCCACTGTTTTAAGTTACTAATGATTCAGACATTGCTTACATGCACTTTTCGAACAATTAATTCATCAATTGACTGGGCATGTTTATATAAGTTGTCCTTCTTGCGTAATTTCCCACAATGTTTTAATAGGACAAGGATGTGAGAAGCTCTTCAAAATAGGTCTCTTTGTTCAATGTACTGAGATGAGGAATCTGGTGTCTACACGTAGTCCCTATACAGAGCACAGCTTCCAAGTCACTGTTCATGACACTGGCTTTTTTCTCTCTTTTCAGTGGGACAGTTTGGTGCTGAGGAAGATGTACCTGGAACACCCACGGTCTTAACAGCTTCAGCAGTAGAAGGAAAAGCCTCCTTTGCACTGTCCTGATCGTAACTTTAATTGGACACACAAGGTAACAGTGAGCATTCTTGCATGATGGCCCATATCCTGGCCATTCAAAATCTATGACAGAGCTTATCTTGAGCTCAGTCTCTTATTTTCACCTCTATTTTGCCTAGACCTAATCAAAAGCAGATCAAACTTTTCAAAACATGAAAAAAAAAAATACCAAAGTGACAACTAATCTTGAAACTGGGGAGCAGTTACAGGAAAGTCATACCTCCACTACATCCTCTCACATTTGTTCCTTTCAAATAAACTGTGCAGGAGAATCCTGCAGCACACGGACCCCTCCTGCCTCAACATCATCCGCACCTTTCCCAAAGATGTCAGCAGGAGCACAAATCTGGCAATCGGACAAGTCTGTACAAATCAAAAGCAGAAATGCCACTGCCACAGGAAAAAGCAAAAATCCTACAATGCAGGAAGAATGATCACAGCAGAATCCTCCTTTGCAACAGCAGGAGAACATAGGTAGATCAATGAGCAGAGATACAGGCAGGGAGATGGGAAGTGAGGGGCAAGAAACAGAAAGTGAGGGAAGGTGGAGTAAGAGAGCAACCTTTCTTCCTTTGTGTTTATAGGAGAATGAAAAGGAAAAAGGGAAACACAGGGAGGAAGCCTGAGAGATGAAAACACAAAAAATCCAATCTCTCTCACAAAATAACAGCCTCCTCACTCCAGAGTTGTGAACCTGCGTATCAAAGCAAGTCTGAAAAGGCTTATATTTAAAACATCCACAAATGAACTCCTATGCTTTTTGATCTTTTGTTCACTGTAATAATGTTCAAGGAGGTTCCCATCTCAGAGAAACTGTATCTGTAACATCCAGAATATTCGCTTTATAGCAGATTACTATTGAAAACTGAGAAACTAAATGAACAAAGCTGCTAAAGCACAATTTCCTGATGTTTATAAAGCAGGTAATTCTGATCAGATCTTTGGACAAATAGGTAAAACACACCGTGATACTGCTGACAGTCCTTTCATATTAGTAGGCTCTAGACTTTAATCAGAGATCAAAAGTGGATAGAAGCCTCCAATAATGGCAACTTTCATTAAAATTTGTATAATAAAATATGTTTAACTTCACAGGGGTATCACTTACACCTGAAGTTTGGAAACTTATTTTGTACATGTAAAAGCACTATTTCTGTGTGTTGAAACCTTCAGTTTTCAAATTAGAAGTGGAAGAAGACTTAAAAAAGAATATAGAGTCACTAAGATCTTGGGCCTAAAACAAAATATTAAGTTAATGTACAAGACCTATTAACAGTAGGACACCTGCAATAGAGGTGAAACTTACTGGAGCTTGCAGGTGCTTAAAATATAGTCACCAAATATAATAATTACAATAAACAAGAATCAGCAAACACAAATGAAATGCTCAATAAAGAATTAAACATTAACCTTGATGTTCATAAAATCATTGGCATTAATGCCAAGAATGATAAATGGTAGGAAACAACAATAAAATAATAAGGTGTGTGCACTTTCCCTTGTTTATTCCTTTCCAAATTGATTCAGGTCTTTATTTTAGAAAAACAAAACAAGGAAATTATCTATTTGTTTAAAGACCAAGTTTTGCTGTAATCAGATGCAAAAGCTCATGTGAATGACTCAAAGCTACTAGTTAAAAATACCATTTTAAATACTGTACTAAACAGTAAATATACTCGTTAAGATCTATACTAGTCTCTAGAAGCCTCACCAAGATCAAGCATCATATAGCATAAATCCAAAGCACAAACATACTCTATAAATAACAATTATAATACTACGCTGTATACACTATAAATAACATGAACAGATTCAGATTTATGCCCGTTTCTCAACATGACAGAAAGTGTCAACAGCAAAGTGATAGAAACACACTGCAATGGGCAAGCTCCTATATCTTGCGTCTGGAGAACACAAGAAGAAACAAATGTTCCATATTTTATGAAATCTGTTTTACAGAATCTTTAGTCCTAGGGAGAACAGCATGCAAAGAGGATCATTTATTTCTCAGGAGCTCATTTGATCTTGCAGACTACCCTGCAGTTGTGATATATCTTAAACACCTTTCTAGGAACGGACTCTCTAGAGAAACCAATCCAGTTGACAGTTATGCCCCAAAGCACAGAGCAAGGAGCAGTCCTCTCTTTTGTGTTCTTAGTTTGATTCATATATCTTTTTCATTAAAACAAACAAACAAACAAAAAAAACCCCTAATTCCTCCCCATATTTTCTTTCTTGTCTGTTCTACTCACTTCAGGTAACTTCTCGGCATATTTTACATGTGATATTCTACTCCTAGAGCATGTATGCTATTTTCAA